>JAJLRJ010000008.1:33667680-33834507 GCA_024195265.1 Dendrophyllia cribrosa | reverse complement strand
GAACAGCATTAATATTACATAGTATCACGATTCTCAGATACTTTTGTCTGCTCTTGATACGTCAATATAAAGTCGTATTGTCGTCTCAAAAACCAGCCTGTGATTGGTTGAAAATTTCCTGCGGTAATTTAATGGGTTCCTTGAGTAGAAAACCAAAATTTAAAATTATCTTCAAAGGAAAGGCAAATTGTTGATTACTTTGTCAAGTTTGGCAGATAAACAACGGTGTATTCAATGCAACGACCCTTTCTAGCGAAAGTTAACGATAGGATGAGTTTAAAAGCTGCTTTTCTTCGTTTGAACGGTTTGTCTACATTGAGCTGTGCTGTGCGCGCGCTATCACGCCATCATAATTTGAAAAAAGGTTTGGGCTAAATCCTCGACAAGTTTGCGTTATTTACTCATTTTTTCGACGTTTGTAATTTTGAAAAACTTCAAAAAGATGTTCTATCAAATTTGTTTTATTTCAATGAGCAATTTATAGCGCGAAAAGTCCGTGATTTTGAAACTTTTTTGCAAAACAAAAATATGATAACGCGTACAAAACGTCGTGTACGTCAGCTCGTTACTAGTAAGAATTTCAGCTTTGATCAGCACAAGTTATCTTCAGTTTTGCTTTCTTTTTGCTTTCTTTTTGAATTTGTGATACAAAACTAATTTCGATTTTGAGGCGTCAATACTGCATTATATTAACGGCGTTGGAAGAAAATATATTCTCCGTATTGGGCTCCGTCGCGAATATATTTTCTCCTAACTAGCCGTCAATATAATGCAGTATTGGCCGTTTTTATACTAGAGACGCATTATCCGTCCAGACGAATAATGCGTCTGTTATGTTATGCGTCTAGTGTAAAGACGGGACGAACAACTAGAGACGCACTATCCGTCTGGACGAACTTGGGCAAACATTTGTAGTTCGTCTGGTTATGCGTCTCTAGTTTTAAGACGGGCACAAGACGCACTATCCGTCTAGACGAACTATCTTTCCAAATGCGTCTTGAACGACGCACTAAGAAAGATAGTTCGTCTAGACGGATAATGCGTCTTGTGCCCGTCTTTATACTAGAGACGAATAACCAGACGAACTACAAATGTTTGCCCAAGTTCGTCCAGACGGATAACGCGTCTCTAGTATAAAAACGGCCATTGACGCCTCAAAATCGAAATTAGTTTATACAGTTTTTAAGGACAATGTACAATTCTCTGCAATACTCAACCAACTGAGATTCAAGCTAATGTTATATGCCATGTCTTTAGAAACAATAAAATCTTTTCATCCAGCAATAAAGAATAATTCTCATCTGAATTAGCTAGAGTTCTGTATTAAATGTAGGTGGAGAGCACTTATAAATACTTCTAAGGCCCCGTTTACACGGGTCCCGACAAATTTTTGCACGGACAAAAACTTGCACGGTTCCACCTTGCGTTTACACGGGACCGGCGGAACTGGACGAATTTTTGAACGGCTAAGTGTGCAAGTTCCGTGTAAACACCACTGCAATCTGTAACAAAATTTGCACGGATCCATGTAAACACCTGGTCTAGGAACAAAATTCGTCCGTGCAAAAATTTGTCCGGACCCGTGTAAACGGGGCCTAAAACTCATAAAATAATTCAAGACGAGAACACAAAGGAAATCACTACCGTGAAGCAGGTTTGGATACACGGTTTTAATTAGCATAGATTTGGGTGATTTTACTCCTTTTTTTCTCCACATTTAATGATCAGTTTGAGGTAATATATCAAACACAAGGAAGAGTGTTTCATCAGAATATCCAAACACTGAGAAGTGGGTTGAAAAACAAGGGGGGGAGGGGAGGGGAGTAATATATCAAATACAAGGAAGAGTGTTTCATCAGGATATCCAAACACTGAGAAGTGGGTTGAAAAACAAGGGGGGAGGGGAGAGTAATATATCAAACACGAGGAAGAGTGTTTCATCAGAATATCCAAACACTGAGAAGTGGGTTGAAAAACAAGGCGCAACCGAGCTTTTTTTTAACCCACTTCGAGGTGTTTGGATACCTGATGAAACACTCTTTCCATTGTTTGATATAGCTTCTCAAAGTGATCATTAAATGCGGAGAAAACGAAGGAATAAAATCGTGAAAATCTACGCAAACTAAGACTGGTTATCCAAACCTCCTTCACGGCAGTGATTTCTTTTGCGTTCTCATCGTGAATTATAAATGAGTTTGAGAAATTTAGCTATATGAAACACTCGAAAGAGTGTTTCATCAGGTAACCAAACACCTCGAAATTGACCGTTAAAAAGAACTTGGCTGCACGTCATTTTTCAACCAACTTTTCAGTGTTTGGATATCCTGATGAAACATCCTCATGGTATTACTTTAACCTCCCGTAAGTGACAACCC
Organism: Dendrophyllia cribrosa; assembly: GCA_024195265.1. Taxonomy (NCBI): domain Eukaryota; kingdom Metazoa; phylum Cnidaria; class Anthozoa; order Scleractinia; family Dendrophylliidae; genus Dendrophyllia; species Dendrophyllia cribrosa. Next base: position 33,832,132 of record JAJLRJ010000008.1, on the reverse strand, counting down.
AACATTAAAATCAAAATCACCTATCAACGCAAAATAGTGTATTATATAAACGTTTTGATGCATGGGACAAAATTTTTATTATATTGGAGATGTACTGTACCACATTATTCAATTTGCATCTGTAGTGACGTCCAAATATGGGCAAGTAGTCGCTTACCAGAGGTTAAAAATACAAATCGCCAGTGTTGAAAGTGGTTGCGGTCGCTAACAAGAGGTTTTGACTAGAGTGATTTGACTAAATAAGTTTTAATTGGTACTTTTCAAAAGTGGTCGGCGCTTAGAAGAGGTGGTCGCACTGCGTGGAAGTTCGACTATAATTATAAATTATATATTAATAAATATAATAATATTATATTATTATTATTATTAAACTTGAATCAAAGAATCATGCAAAATCTCCAAAATTTAAATGTAAATGTCAAAATATGCATGTCTGTTGCAAAATTGAAAAAAAATTAATGTTGCAAGTTTGTGACTGAAACTGTCTTCAGGACGTTTACCTTAAGAAGTGTCCTCTTGTGTGTAAAGTAGAATTTTGCCCCCTGCCACTTCAGTTTTACACCACATAAACAAGCAATGATTGTTAGTGACAGAATTTCAAGGGCTCCATGGACCTGAAAATTATAATAATTGATTTAATGAAGATTTCATTGGTCCAATTTATACTAGGGAAGAACAATGCATCTGAGAGGAATTATTCATCTAAGAGGGATAATTCATCAGATATAACTTCTGTGTTTAGACAAATTATGGGGCAATCCATAAGATGGATAATTTATCCAAGAAAGATAATTTGTCTCTAAATTTTATATCCAGATGGAAAACGGAGACTCTTTTTCAAAGATTTGTCTTAGAGTTTTTCATCATAATTTGTCTTCAAATTTATACCTAAACAAATTATTGTTCTGACATATTTGTCTAGATGGATAATTCGTCTCTAGTATAAATTGGGCCACTCAGGTAATGAGGTGTGGCCAGGTCGCTCAAATCCCAACACAAAGTTCTGAACTTCCTACCCTATTTAAGACAGAATTCAGATTTTTGAGACCCTGTCTTACTCTAAGACATTTACAAATTGTCCCACTGACTTTGTTGTAGCGTAATAATTATATTATTTATTGTTTTAGCTTATGGTGAGGTTTCAAAAATTAATATAATTATATGCTTATCCTGTTTAAGTTAAGATAAAAAGTGATGAAATCGATACCCCATTCAAGACAAAAAAAAAACCTGAAAACCATACCCTGTTGGGCCACACATCCTGGTAAGGCAAGATAAGGGAGTATCCCCTGGGTTCAACTGCCAAAGTGTCTACTTACAGATATCGGGAGAAATAGTACATCATCTGGCAGCAATTCCCCAGTTGCCGGTTTTTCAGTGAGTCCAAGGCCCAGAAGAAGCAATGCAAATATCATGTCCAGCACATAAAACCAGCAAGCGTGAGCTCTGTGATACCACCTTAATGTTTCACGGGAGGGGTGGGTGTCAAATCGGTCATTATTCTGTCCCTCTTGGAGAAAAATAGCTGCATCCTAAGAAATCAAAGAAACATTCATAGTCACACTGGTTGCTGGAAGATTGGCCTTCCGTGCACAAAAAGTATTACTTGGATTTGTCGAACGCTTCTTTGCTTTGAATGTCTGTTAACCCTTTCATTCCCAGAGTCAATTATAGAGAAAAGTAGTGTAGTTCTAACTTTTGAGTCTGTTGACAAAATCCTATGGTGTGACCATTCAAATGAAACCTCTTTGGCAGTATTTTTGCATGGTACCATTTGTTTTTTCAACATTTTACAAAATGAAATTTGGGATTTTTCTTGAATGTGGCACTGAGTTAAAGGGACACTGTCGTTAGGACGCATGCGCCAGTTTTTCGAATCGAAACGTGACAAGTTTAGCCTAAATTTTTCAAGTTGAAGCATCAATTTCAAAAATGGCGTCGAGTTTCTTCGTTTTTCAGAGTGACCGCCACCACTAGTCGACGACATTTTGAAATTGACGCTTCAACTTGAAAAATTTAGCCTAAACTTCGATTTGAGAAACTGACGCATGCGCCCTCATGGCAGTGCCCCTTACAGACAAACCAATGCTGTCCTCAACCTTAATCTGACTTCTGCCATGAGGAGCATGCACAAGTTTACATCTCAATCAAATCTTCAGTTGACAATTGGCCATTTTGAGGTTGCGCATGAGACTGGGTCAGTTTCGTTTCGAATTGCACAATATTTACATTTACATTGATTAAGTCGGTAAAATCTTTCGATATCACACCGATATCACTATGGGGTTGTTTTAGGGACGCAATTCAAACATGGCGTCTGCTCAGGATGTAAATTGGGATGATAGTCCAGGGAAATATTGGAGGAAGTTCATTTCCATTCATCCTCACTCCTCTTGGAAAATATGCTCCACAAATCCTTGTGCTCGGTGCGTCCTTCTTCAAGGTTGCATTTCGTATCAGTCGTACGTACGCCTTTTTTGCTTTCGGATAACTTGGTAAAGTGTGAAACTTCATATTTGGTGAATTTCTCCAATTAATTGTTGCTGCATCCAGGTACGCAACAGCTAAACTCTCCCATTTTTGACAAGATCACAGCTTCAGTTTACATCCTGAGCAGACGTCATGTTTGAATTGCGTCCCCAAAACAGCCCCATAGTGCAATTCGAAACGAAACCGACCCAGTCTAATGTGCAACCTAAAAATAGCGAAGGAAGCTCTCTTGAAATATCTTATGGAATGATTTTTATTAAGATCGACATGACAATTTGGAGTTTACAAAAGAGCTGAGTCAATTATGTTAAAGGCCCATGTTCACCCAATCTGCTTTGCGTGCTTCTGTTTTTGTTTTGAAACGGTTCAATTGTTCAATGTAGGTATGTAGCGTTATGATTGGCTGGCACGTCGATTTTTCGATTTTCTGTCTGTGCGAAAATCAGCCCGGGCGCTCAAAGTAGATTGGGTGAACATAGGCCTACATGTTCAAAGTTGCCTTTATAACAGAAACTGGCAAATTTTAAAATGGTCTGTGATGGGTGGCAGAGTCAATCTTTTAATGGAGAATTATCAAGTATATAGCCATGTTATTTACGGGAAACGGCAAATGAAGTCTTCCGCGTTATTCCCTGTTTGTTTTGTCTTTCCATAAAGTTCTTTTTTATTTAAGATTACCTTTCGCAGGACGGTCCATAAAAATAAAACAATAATTGAAACTAATTTGTATGTGCTAAAAAAGCCAGGAAACACAACGCTTGCATGCATGCTAAATAAAGTACGTTGAAATTGTGGCACTTAAAAAGACGGAACGCTGTTCGTGCAAACTTGCACAACAGTATTCTCGAAAATAAGAATTTGCGGCTTTATCCACCACAACAGAGCACTTGTTTATCCCGCGCGCGCGAACTCAACGTTTGTACTCAGTACTCGGTGTCGTGACAAATATAAACTTAACTTCCCAGTGTTATTTACTATATATATGTATATATGTACCTGGTAGCGATCAATTTGTTCTCCTATTTCTCCATTATCAGCCAGTGGCGCTCCCCCTGTTAGACCAGGGGCCAATTCAATACGGTGATTTTCCTCAGACCGTAAAACAGTTTCTAGTAGTTGGTGTATAATAGTCAAATAGACACAAAAGAAAACAATAGAAATAAGATCTACTAACCTCTATTAGTGTACTAACTATTTCACGGTCTGAGGAAAATCACTCTAAAACTTTTACAAGTGTGATTTGCCAGTGTAGCCATTGTTTCAGAGGTTGAAAACAATAGCTACACTTGTAAATTACATTTGTAAAAGTTTTATTGAATTGACCCCAGATTTGTCAGAAGAAGACAAACGATGACAGTGTGAAGTTGATAGATAAGTTAATATCTAACCCTACTGCGCTAATGCGATAAATCACAAAACAACCAGTATATATTAACCTTCAAGCGTGTGTGACATCACCTACTTTACTAAATCTAACAGAAAAATATTACCCAAACTAACAAATTCTCTCATTTTCCTCATTTTTTCGGAGAGTTTCTGGGCATGTTTTACTTGAAGGGATAACCGCTGACTTTCTCTGACTGAAAGCTCGAATTTCGTCTTCCTGGTTCCCAGGTCCTCGCTCATTATGTAATATTAATTGTTTTACTATTGTTTTATGACTATAGTACATACATACATACATTGTTTATTATCTTTCCCAAAGGGGCTTTTCAAAGATAATACAAAAGATAAAAATAAAGTAATTAATAAAAACAATAAAAACTACCGCAAAATACATATTACAATAAATGTAGTAAAACTTAAAAATATAAATATACAAGTGTTTAAAAAGTTATATACAGTTTTAAGAATATGTACAAGTGATTAAAAATTATATACAAAGATAGAATTATATCTTATTAAATTCTTTTAATAACCTATATCTAAGTGACCTTTTAAAAATGTGGACATTTCTTGAAAGTTTGAGCGAAACATCGAGTGAATTCCATAAAGTTACTGTTCTATAATAAAATGTTTTTTGACCGGTGGCTGTTTTAAAAAGCGGTACTGCGATTTGTTATATCCTTGCGTTTGATGAATTGTGAAGACAGGTATTCTGGAGCACAGCCCGTCATGCATTTAAACGCCATGATGGCGTTACGATAATACAGCTCGCTAGCGACCGGTAACCATTTTAATTCTTTTAAGAAAGGCGTTATATGATCATATTTTCGGGCTCCGCTTACAATCCGGCAGGCAAAATTTTGAACAGCTTGTAGTTTGTGAATATTATTCTTTGACGTATTTGCCCATACGTTTGAACAATAGTATAATTTACTAAAAACCAAGGTGTTTAAGATGGTCAAAAGGGTCTTATTATCAAATGCGTGTTTTACGCGATTAATTTGTCCTAGGCGAGACATACATGTAGAAACGGTGTTAATTACGTGTTCGTCGTACGAACGATCCAATGTCACACCTAGGTCCTTGGCCGTTTGAATGGGAAAGATATCTTTTCCCAGGAGAGATACACTAAAATCGTTTAATCTGGGCAACATTTGCCTACTTCCGAATACCATCAGTTTAGTCTTAGTTGGATTCAAGAGCAGGTGATTTTTGAAGCACCAGTTTCTTACATTAAGTAGATCCTCGTTCATATCAGAGATAGCAGACTGTTTGTCTTGTATTTGAAAGGAAACGAGGAGTTTTGTATCATCAACATAACACTGTGAACTGCATTTCCTGGCCACTGAGAGGAGGTCGTTAATATAAATACTGAAAAGAAGCGGGCCTAGAATACTGCCCTGGGGGACTCCACTGACTAAGGGGAGGGGTTCTGAGACAGCTGAGTTAATCCTAACAACTTGGCATCTTTCGCTAAGATAACTTCGAAACCACTGGATACAGGAACGGAAGGCCCCAACATCTTGTAACTTCATATAGTAAGTTTACTGCAAACATAGTTGCATGGCATGTCTTTTATATGGGAATCCCCCTACCCTGCGAGCAGAGTCCCCTGTGATCTTCCTAGAAAACGATTCCAGATTTTTCTAAGAAGATCGAAGGGGACTCTGCTCACAGGGTAGAGTCCCCCGTCCCCCCCCTCCCCCTCCCTCCCAACCGGGGTGTCAATCGTGCCGGAATCTTCGACTCTGTGTTGTTGAATATTGCTAAGATTTTGACAGTTCTGTCGTGGTAACATTACCAAAAAAGTCATATAATAGACCACCTCGTCGTTTTTCTACTTTTCTTTTTTTCCAGATTGGACATATATCTGAGCCTTATACCTTGCGAAGATATATATATATAGGTCAGTAACATCTCATTATTATCGTCACATACATGTATGTAAAATATAAAAAAACAATTTGTATTTAAATGGTAATTGCTTGGGATTTTCGAACAAATCAATCTTTCCTTTTGCATCCTAACTACGCTATATATTATTTACGGATATAAAAGACAGCCTGTAAAGGGTCCTTTCTCAAGCGCTCTTAAATTATCAGGCTGCGTATGTGACCAGCCTGGGTTGCCTGTGCACGAAGCCAGTCGCGTTTGAGATTTATCGGATGTAAACACCAAATTGAAAAAACGTTGTCGGGTGAAAAGCATAAACCATGAACGATGCGACCCAAAGGTTTACTGGGAAGTTGGATAATTTAATCTTCGTCTGTGACAGAATATACATTATATTAACACAGGATGCATAAATCATGCTCTTAAATGTGTCAAAGAAAACATCTTGATTATCAAGAAATAGAATATTACTAGCTTGCCAATGCTGCCTACCCAGAATCCCATTCGGTCTCATCGTTCATGGTTCATTCTTTTCACGAGTCAGCGTTCAATTTGATGTATACTGCTCCCATACTGCTATTTCAATTAAAGTTGTCGGATGAAAGCTTAAGCCTGCAAGCCAAGACCGCAAGGTAGTATAGGACTTTTATGAATGTATTCGCCATAATCAACAAGCAACTACAACAACAACACCAAGGATTCTTTCCATATAAACTACTTTGCAGTTCTTCCAACTTGTTTAGTTTGTCTAACGTGACTGGATTGTCCAGGAGCTTAATTTGTAGGGACGGCTTTCAAGTTCAAATGGAAATTTGATCATTTGACGTTGCTGTTTTGCAGTGAACGGCAAAGAAAAACGCGTTCCAAAATAAAATGGGTTTTCCCAAACTTGCTATTTTCCGTGGACCACATGGATATTTCTCGGAGCCTGTTCTGTGTTCATTGTGGATCTTAAATTCCCAACAACAAACAAACTGGTTCAGTAAAGAATGTCTTTATTTAACCAGCTAAATTTTACAGTCCGTGTGATACGTGGATAACAGTTATGTATTTGCTGAACCAAAGCTGCAGAAATTCTGCAATTGGCAAATTAGTGAATTCAATTAGGATGCAAAAATTCTGCATCTTGTTCAATGGTTAAATATACTCAAATTCACTGCACTGAGCTAAGATGCAGAAATTCTGCACTTGGTAAAATGAATAAAAATCAGCCAAAATCCACTGCACTGAGCTAAGATGCAGAAATTCTGCACTTGGTAAAATGAACAAAAATCAGCCAAAATCCACTGCACCTAGCTAAGATGCAGAAATTCTGCGTTTGGTAAAATGAATAGAAGTCAGCCAAAATCCACTGCACTGAGCTAAGATGCAGAAATTCTGCATTTGGTAAAATGAATAAAAATCAGCCAAAATCCACTGCACTGAGCTAAGATGCAGAAATTCTGCATTTGGTAAAATGAATAAAAATCAGCCAAAATCCACTGCACTTAGCGAAGATGCAGAAATTCTGCACTTGGTAAAATGAATAAAAATCAGCCATAATCCACTGCACTGAGCTAAGATACAGAAATTCTGCATTTGGTAAAATGAATAAAAATCAGCCAAAATCTACTGCACTGAGCTAAGATGCAGAAATTCTGCATTTGGTAAAATGAATAAAAAATCAGCCAAAATCCACTGCACAAAAACAGCTACAGTAATTTCCTTTTTGTTTGGAACGCGTTGAAAGGTATCAAAATGTAAAACGTACGTGCAGAGGCATTGTTTTAGGTAATTAAACCTATTATTTGTGCTGTTCTCGCTGCCTCCGCCGTCGTGCCTGCTTAATTATCTTCCCACACAGTCAAATAAAGGAACGCTTCGAAGGCAATATGATTCGTATCGTAGTGGCCAATTGCAGAATACCCCGCAAATTAGATTCATGTTACCAATATGTGTCGGAACTCCTTGAAGAACGAGGCATGAAACAATAGGTACTATTGTTATTCAATGTGATGCAAATAAGTTGCGGGGTATAGAGGTTTTGTACGGCAGCCATGTTGCATGGCAGGAACAATGAAAATGTTTTGCATTAGAAAGAACATTCTTTCCCATAGGGAAAAGAATCTATTGTTCCTGCCATGCAACATGGCTGCCGTGCAAAACCTGCAGTTTAGCCCAGCTTTTTATGCCTCTAAAGGGCCGAATTTATTGAAGAAAGCCCCGATCGCAACGAAACCGCTGCGATCGCCAGCGCTTTCGCCTGATCGCAGGTTTATTATCGCAACGAGGAAGGCGACATTACCGTTGGTCGATGCTTTTGCTAAAGCTTCAGTTTATCTTTTGCCTAAGTTTACAATCGTCACGTAATTCTCGTTTTTGTTCAGTGAATCAGTTCGTTCAAGGAATTTATACTGGCGCGAATCTGAAGAACCGTTTTCTCCGAGGAACTCAGGCTCTACCAAACAGAGAGTGACATTTAAAATATATACTAGCTTACTTTGTTTACACGGGATGTTTCAGAAGCGCCAAGTGTAAAATCTTTCTTGCCGTTTAAACATACGAATTACACCAGCTGACTGCAACTGGTAATTTCTAACAAAATTGGAAGTAAAATGCTCTACTTGACTGGTATATATGTATGTATATATGTATGTATGTATATCACCACTTTTGCCTCGATTCCGTGGCCTCAAATCGAGGTCCTCGATTTTTTTTCTATTCCAAGCGTAGTCAATCGATTCATAAAGAAAACACACCGTTTTATCGTTGGAAATGAAAAGTAAATACCCTGAAGAACACTCGACCGTCGATAAAGTGGGATGTGGAAAACTTAAAGCGTAGACTCCTGTTTCGTATAGAAAGCCACGTTTATGCGAGGGCGAAGAGTTTGAAAGCATTAAATTCCCGTGAATTGATGCGAAATGTTTCTTAGAATATTTGAAGCAATTCCTGGAACTCTACGGTAAAATAAATTCGATGTTTTATTGCAGTTTCACTTTGTCGTATTTATTTAATTGATAGAATGCTGCAGTTATTATGACTGTTATGAGCTTTTGTGGAAAATATATGTCAAACCTTTTTCGCACGCGCTAGCGATAAACATTCATATTACCCGCAAGTCGCCAAAAACATTCACCAGCTCCGCAGTTAGACCAGCCAGTGTTCATGTATTATATGTGACCTCTCACGCGAAAACGATGCTAACGGCTATCCGTTCGAGCCGTTCAAGCCGTTCGCTTGTCGTTTATCAGCCGTAATTTGGCGAGCGAAGCTGCAAGGATAACAGAGAATTCTTGGAAGCGCATGGTCTGTATTAAGGTTTCCAAATTACCGTTTTGACACATGCAAATTTGGCGCACTTTTTACCGACAACTATTACGTACAACAAACTTAAAAGCGCTAAATTTGTTTTTCTGCTACATCACTTTCCCTGCTGTCTTTAACTTCGATTATATTTAGTTCCGTTCAAGATTTATTTTAACAATTAGTAAACATGAAGTTCAGAAAGAATTTTACACATGAATTTTGCGTGACTAATGCACTTGGCCTGGGACTCGGGGCCGCTTGTTTATATTGAAGCTGATACCGATGGCAAAATAAATCAAGTCGCTCATCTGTTCACTATCTAAAGTACATGCAATTAACGAGATAGCCCTAAACAACTCTTCTTCTGCATAAGCTTTACTCGCAGCACTTCACTTTCCAATGGAAACTACTAGTATTATGAGTCTTTGGAGTGAATTATTGGAGGTGCTCCCTGAGATCTTTCCGCAGTTGTCCCATTTTTGTTTCTTACAGAAATTTAATTTTCGTTTGGTGTCTTTACTATCGGAGGATCAGCTTTCGAGATTTACTCCTGTTTACTAACAACTATCCTAAATTTCATCGCTCAACGTTCGGAGGGTCGCTACTTCCGGGCGGTCGTTAGTTCGAAACTATGGCGGCGCCAATTTAGCCTCAGAAACGACCGGGAACTCAAACAAAACGGACTTTGAGAAATTCTACAGTGTATGCAGTCCTTCAGCCTTCCCTAACACACAATCGATTACGAAATGATTTCACTTTGAGACTGAATCAAGAGCCAGGTACCCATTCAGTCATATGCTTCTGCTGTGCAGAAATTCATTCGAATGCAATTCTGCTGAAAGCGTACAATCAGGCACATCTACATCTGCTGCCAAATAAGGACTTACCGCTGTTTGATTCCGCTGAAGATGTATTGGGATTTCCATTCCTTCCTTTCGCATTTATGTCAATGCCGGAATCTTCCGCCGTTTCAGTTTTACTGTTTTCTAGCTGATTTTCGGCTCGTGGAAGATCTGGTTCTGCTCTCAGTCCTCTCTTTGTAAATGCGTTCTCGGCCATCTTCATCTAGTTAATTAGCAAAGTTGACGCAACTTTTGCAAAACAACCACGATAAAAGTCGTTTTGACACGTTTCAGTTTCTTTATCCTAAGTTAACAGTAATAATCAGTTACGTTCAAGTCATTAAACTGTTCAATTTATACATAGTTAATAGAATAAACTGGTTATGAAACTCAGTCAGTCCTTTGTTATATGTTTTTGTTCTCCGTTTCTTTTGTTCGTTTGCCTTGACCCTGCACAAAACACAAAAGGTATTGAAATGCATATGAGCAACTGACCAGTAGAAACATTTGGGTTCACACCTTAAACAAAACAATGTGCAGGGTCACGGTTCGTTCAACATAAAACAAAGCAGCTTTGTACACTCTTTTTGAAATTTATTGAGCTTCATAACCAGTTTGTTCTATTAACTATGATTTATACCATGCCCGATATATTTTCTTTTGTTAAAACAATAGAATATCAGAACACAAAAAAACGACAAAACAATAGAATACAATGCCATAGAATATTTTAGAATACATAATTTTACCTAATACAATGGAGGTGTACAATTAATTAAATCGATCAATTAAATCCATCAACCGTCACTGATGGATAGATCTAAAGGGATTTAATTAAAACAAAGGCCAACAAACACGGGCACCCAACGAATCTGTTCCTCTCTTTATCTGTTCCCCAGCGGAATTCTTGCTGGCTGGCAAAACATTCTGTATATATTTTTTTAATTACCGTTTTTGCGCTAGCTGACTTGAGAAAGGAGTCGCAAGAACAAACTGTACTGGCTAACTTGAGCAGATCGAAAAGAGAATGATTATGTATGGATTTTTTGAGGAGAAGTTTGATGTTGGTCATTTTGGGGTTTAAAAGGGTTCAGCTTCGTAGTAACAAATTTAAGCAGTACTTAGAGACACCCGAACAGGTTTAAGTTCGAAACGGCAGTACATGTACAAAACAATAAACGAAAAAGGTTTTACATGATAGTTTGCCATTAATGTTTCCAAGGCCCTTTTAGTAACTTATTATTATTATTATTATTCATTTTTTTAATTGCTAGCTGGAAACAGACACTTTTTTTAATCCAGCTGGCTGGGAATTTCCCTATGTGTTATGCTGGGAAAAAGGAACAGATATATTTTTCCCAGCAACGTAGAAGAACACCTGGAAATGCTTTTATATCATTTATTTTAATTTATTTGAGTAAAATAATGCATTTCACCAAAGATTGTTCGTTGGGTGACCCTGAACAAAGAAGATTGACAAAGAAAGTTGACAAAGAAGGCCAACAAAGAAGGCAACGCGAAGGTTGACTGAACACCGTGCGTATTAATAAAAAGAATGCTTAAAACAGGATAACCCATCAATACAATACACAGTGAACTCTGTCTAAGGCAGACACCTTCGGGACCAGCTCTAACTATCCGCCTTATAGCCTGCAAAGCAAACGTATTTGGGGGCGAACGAGCGCTGCGTTGTAAAAATAGCCTGTGAACAGGCTCTCTAGTTCGCTGGCCGACTTTTCCTCGCGAGTTTTCTTTTCGCCGCTATCTACTTTCGTCATACCCTCACAAGGTGGCCTGTTGACAGGCTATGTAAAAACCGAAGACTGAGGCGAGTCAAAAGAAATGACCAAGCGTGTGGGTAGGGGGGTAGGAGGGAGCAAAGACGGGGGAGCATTTTGCTCAAATTATTTTTTATTTTATTTTTTTTATATTAACATGTTAAAAGGCGCGTTTTAACTTGTATCTATTTCAAATGGACGTATCTGGCACTGTTGGCTGGGATGGAAGAAAGAAAATGATTTTTGGAACACCAACAGACAGTCGATACCCACGCAAGAGCACCCCAGGTTGCTAGTGGACTAACTTGGTGTCCGTCTATTAATTACAAATTCTGATTTTAAAACTTCACTAAATCTTCAATACTTCTTTTTTCTCTTAATTTTAGAAATCCTTTGAGAAAAAGTATTTCCTCCCAAACACACCCAAAAATTTAGAAATCACCCCATAACATAGATTCATGAGATGAGCAGACAGTTTTTGGATTGCTTGAAACGTGAACGAGATACTGCCATTAAAGCCATGTCAAGTGGCGGAGAAATGGCGTTGATGTGCAGGGTTTCCTCTTAATTTGGGGTCCGCTTAATACAGGCTTCAGTTTTACTGTAGTACTTTTATTGATGGGGTCCTACTACAAATAAAACAAAATAAAAAGTAAAGTTATTTTTCAGTTTTACTAGATATTTTTCATTATTATTTAATTAGTTTTATCTCGGAAAATCGAAAAAAAAGATAATTATGGTTTGTTCTTTCTTGGAGTAATCACTTGATATTTCCGTCTCGGTGTTCTATTGAATGAGCAATTTCATGTTTAAGTAAAGGTGATAAGTATAGGTAATCATACGGTTTTCTCGTTCAATTTGGGATTAATTTGCACGAGTGAGTTTTTCAAAAAGCTCAAAATTAACGGCGAGTGCAATTTGAGCTTTTTGAAAAACTCACAAGTGCAAATTAATCCCAAATTGAACGAGAAAACCCTATGATTACGTATTAATAATTATACATGAAAAAATTTGCATCCATTTTTGTTTGGAATTTTTTTTTTTGCAAAAATTTTTTTGGGAATTTTTTTTTCTTTTTTTTTGGCAAAACAAAAAAGAAAGTTCGATTTGTAATTTGCACTGGTGTTATACTTTTTGCACCGGTTTTACACGTTTTGCACTGGTGTTACACTTGAACTGCACTGCTCTTAGCCAATCAGAATCGAGTAATTTTTTCATGTATATTATTATAGTTCAAATTTTGTGTAGTATTGACCAAAAATCAACAAAATCCACATGACGTTACCCCTTTAAGCTCCACTGGGATTACAAAAATTAAATAAGAAAGGAAAAACGAAATAAATTCTGGTAGTTGTAGTAGCAGTTTTTTTAATTAATCAGTTCGGCTCTCTCGTGGTCAAAGCAATTTATCTTGTCTGATTCATGGCCTTGAAATCTGTAAAGCAATAGCTAAGGAGATTCTAACTGATGAAAAACAACTTTGATACCAGGGTTGTGATGCTGCAAAAAGACTTATGCGCGTCTTATCGCTGTCTCATATCTTGGATAATGTCACCTACATGTACTTCCTGTGAAATTTGTTCATCTGATACAAGTTCATTTGATGACTTGCCAGTTATCAAATGAAATACAGGTGGTACGGAGGAGCGTTCAATGGTATTTAGACGGTCATTCTTAAGTTTCATTTTTCTCTCGAAGTCTTTATTGTCTCCAAAATAAAAAGAGTAATTCCTTTCTGCAACTGAAGGTGAAGGGTTAAGTTTCTTTTTTGGAGGTTCCTTGCCAAATTTAACTTGATAAATGTGTATATCCTCAGCAAGTTTTGGATCACAATGTGAGACTTTTGGCTCTCAGTGCAAGATGGATCTGCAGGAAGTTCAGTGAGACCTTCTGCAACAATATCACACAATACATACAGCAACGCACCTACGTGAGCGCAGTCTTTACGAAGCCCCACGGTGCATGTGCAGTGTCCAAACAATGGCTTTTCACTTTCATTAACCCTTTAAGCCCTAAGAGTGATCAGCATCAAATTTCTCCTTGTAATATCAATGCCTTATCAATCAAAAAGGTCATGAGAATTAAGGACATGATCACACAAGAAGATTTCTCTTGATATCCAAACAATTTCTCCCCACTACTTCTACAGGAAATGTATAGGACTAGAAATGAGAATTTAAATTTTGATACAGTTAGGGCTTAAACGGTTAAGAACGACATGGACTGATTTCACATCATCTAAGTTAGTAGAAAAGGAAGGATTGCAGGATGCCCCAACTGCACAAACCCCATCCAAGCCTGGTAGTGGAGTGGATCTAAAATCAAAGCAAATAAATTAAATATAAGGTAGGATGGTTGGTTGGTAGGTAAAACTTTATTTATACACGTTTGCCCCGTCAACTATAATATACTAAAAGCTGATTTCCACAAGGAGCGTGTGTTTACAATAAAATGATTAAATCTGTCAAGATTATAACATAACAAACAAAATTGATAAGCTACAAAACCATATCATACTCGTTGAAATCGCGTCAAATTAAAACATTGACAAGGGGAAAAATGAAATAAGAAGGCAGGTTATTACTCACAGATTTTTTTTTTTGTATTTTATTTATTTTTGTCTATATTACATTTATAAGAAAACTAACACTTTAACACATTTACACAATCTAAGTACATGAAAGAGAAAGAAACTAAAGATACAAAAATGACAAATGTACGAAAAACTTCTTAAAGTAGTATAATTTACTTGAGTTGAGCTAAAAAAATTATATATTGGTGACAAAAATCTAAGGAGAAATAAGAGCGATTAAGGGCTCCCACTTTTGATAGTGATAACAAAGGTTATTTCTCTTGCTCGCCATGGAGTATTCTATTTTGTATGTATTTTTAATTCGCTCGAGTAATAATTGTGGAGTTAAAATCTTGTTACTCAGTTTGCAGAAGTGAAGGAGATATTTGCTTTCCAAGATAATATAGTTAATTAATTTGCTATTACTTTCTAGATTATTAATTCCAAAAATAACATCTCTAATTTCTAAATGCTTGGTAAGCTTTAATTTATCTTTACATATCATTTCCACTTCATTCCAAAATAGTCTAACTCTTGGGCATTAAAAAAGAAAGTGTTCAAGAGTTTGGATATCTGTTTTGCACCAATAGCACAAAGGAGATTCGACTTTTTTAAACTTGTAAAGCATATAATTTGTATACATGATCCTATTTAATATTTTGTATTGAAATAGTCCTTTTTACAGTTGTGTGCTTGGTGACCTTGCCTTTGAGTGGAAGCGAGGCTGGAGGTGACCTTGCTTTGATACAAACCTTTCTGCCTTTCATATGTTAATAATGCTTTTCTCATGCTATCTAGCTAAATTTACATCTGAAAAGCTCCAAGGTCTGTATCAAAGCAAGGTCACCTCCAGCCTCGCTTCCACTCAAAGGCAAGGTCACCAAGCACACAACTGTAAAAAGGACTATTCGCGCAGTTTAGTACTCGAGGTTTTTGAACAGGAAAAAGGAATATAGCTTTCCAATTTAGTTGAAAACAATCAGTGTTATAGGTTTCTTCATATTTTTTAACCGATGTTGGATTTTTTGCAATTTTCGAGACCAAAATGGGATACAGTGTTTTGGATTTACGGTAACCTTCTCCAGATTGTATTCATCGTTTTTAATGTAGAGTTGAAAGGTTGTTGGGTTCAACTATTGCGTATGTATTGATATTAAATTCCTATTTAAGTTTAAGATGTTGCGCCATGTTAGTGGAAACGCGTTATATATACTAAATAATAGGAAGACATCAACGGGGGAGATACTCAGACGTCGCGATTCCCCTCCCAACACAAGCTCTCCTGTAGTGTCGAAAAGGTCGCCAACTTTATAGAAACCACATTCAAAAGACACATTAGTCTTTTGCTGAAAACAGATTTGTTTTCGATACAAACATTCTTGTTATTCCACAAAACTTTATTTACAATTTCTTCAAATGTGGACGGGTTAATCTCATTTAGAGAGGACCATGACATAAGACACTCCTTATAGAAATAGGGGACAGTAATCGAGAGCGTTTTGTAGTCAAAATTGCAGTGAAAGAGAAATTTCCCTCCTACGTTTTTTAGGTACGAATCCAAAAAAATTTCCAGCCTGCTGGGTAAGGATCCAGATATTTTTTTATACACATAACTCTTTGTGTCGTAATCATTGAATTTATATCCGGCATACTCAGGCCTCCTTTTTCTATTGGGTTTATCAGTGCCGCTCGTTTCACTTTGTCTTTTCCTTTCCATACGAAGGAGAACAGAATCAGTGAATTAAGTTTTTGTATCGAGTCTTTATCGTATGCAATAAGAGTCGCGCGGTAGAGAATTTTTGGTATAGCAAATGATTTCATGACTTGAATTCTGCCAATCATCGTGAGTCCTCTCCAGCTCCATCCATGTGGAAGTTCCTTGACAGACGTTTCGATGGATTCAAAATTCTTTTTAATAAACAGTACTTTGTCATTTATGAAAAATACACCTAAAATTTTTACAAATGTTTTTATTTCTTCAAACCCTATGTCGTTGTGATGAAGCTCCATGTTGCCCAGTGGAAGTATTTCGATTTTCTCACGGTTCATGTTCAATCCCGAGTATCTGCTAAAATTTTTCACATTATCCATGAGATTAAAAAAAGAAGATTTATCGCTAACGAACGTTATGTCGTCCGCGAAATTAACCAACTTAATTATTTCTGTTTTGTTGATGTTAATGCCTCGTATTTGATTATTATTTCGTATGTATATCCCCAAAGTCTCGAGAGCAATAATAAAAAGATACGGGGAAAGTGGATCCCCTTGACGAACTCCGCGTTTGACTTGGAAGAAAGGTGTAGTAAAGCCGTTATTAATCACGCAACTTGATATGTCGTTGTAAAATGTTTTAATCCAGGTAATAAAGGAAGCGCCGAAACCAAACACTTGTAAAGTTCTAAAAAGAAAACTCCGGTTAATCGAATCGAAGGCCTTATCAAAATCAATAGCAGTCAAAATACCTTTATGGCCTTACCGTTTAGTGAACTCAATTACATCATCAATGGTGCGAACTGCGTCAAAAATTGTTCGCCCTTTCACATAAGCATTTTGATCGAAACGAATAATTTGAGGAAGCACTTTCTCAAGTCGTTTAGCGATCGCTTTTGACCCAATTTTTGCATCGACATTGATTAAGGAAATTGGTCTCCAGTTCTTTATTAGTCGTCCGTCTCGATTTTTCTTTTCTAAAAGAGTTATTACTGCTTGTTTTTGAGTTGTCGAGAGTTCAACGTGTGGTGATAGGAATAGTTTAAGGAATCGACAAGATTCCGCCCGATTTCGGGCCAAAAGACCCTATAAAATTCCACAAATAAACCGTCGTTACCTGGTGTTTTGTTGTTTTAAATGTGGAGAGAATATTAAAACAATCTGCGTACGTTAGCTCGCCCTCGCATGTGTCGCACATTTCATCTGATAATTTTGGAATATTAGCAGAGTTCAAGAAGGGGCAAGTCATTTGATCAAAAGTAAATTCTGCCTTTTCATCGTAAAGATCCGCAAAGAAAAATTCGATTTCCTTTGAAATTGTGTTTGGGATGGTAAATTCTTTACCGTTTGATTGAATCAGCTTTCTTATTGAGCTCTTTTTCTTTTTGTTATTTTCAAGGTTTAAAAAAATTTAGTGTTTCTTTCTCCTTTTTCGTACCATGTGGTGCGAGAGCGGATAATCGAACCTAACACAATATAATCGTATTCTCTTTCATATTCCACTTTAACCGTTTCTAAATTCTCTACATTTACGGGTGTTGGAGATGCCGCTACTTCTTCTTCACATATCTTAAGTTTATTTTCAATTATTGTTAATTTATCTCTTCTTTGACGGGCTTTTTGTTTACTGTAACTAATGGTTTCTTGGCGAACTTTAAATTTAATCCAGTCCCACACTATTCTTGGATCATTACAGAAATTGATTTCTGTTTTCCATTCAGGGAACATCTCTCGCATCAGGAGAATGTAATCAGTGTCTTCTAGGAGACTATTATTTAGATTCCAGAAGGACGGACCGCGTGGTTGGTCATTGAGGCTGTCTATTTCAAGAATGACTGCTGAATGATCTGTTTTGATAGCGGTTATAATGTCGGCCTTAGCAACATCATCCTCTAATATATCACTTATAAACCAGTAGTCCAGTCGCCTTTGTATAAATGGACGTTTCTGCCTCCATGTAAAACGTTTGCTTTCTGGATTTTGTATCCTCCAAATATCAATTAAGTCGTTTTCATTAAAGATATCTAAAATTTTGACTGAATGTTTATAGGTTGGGTTCCCACCTAGGCAATCAAGGGAAAGGTCGCGAGTTAAATTGAAATCTCAATATATCCAATACTCATAGATGGTCATGGCTAGCGGAATGTTTCGCGGGAGCACTTCCGTAACATGTGTGTCCAAGCGAGCGTCCGTCGCGCAAGGCTAGCTCGCGGGCGCGTATGACGTCGCAAAAGCGAGGCTTTGTTTTTCGCGCGGCCACACGGCTAAATGTCACTTCATCTGGGAAAACACTTTTGATGTTTTGCTGTGTTTAGCGGAGAAAACCGATTCAAATTAAAGTCGTTATTTCCCTGCATTTTTTCGCGGTTTGCTACTCAAGACAGGGATACTAATTAAGGGATACTCAGAAGCTATAGTGGAAAAAGAAGAGCTTTCAAGGATAAAATCTTGCTTCGAGGAACTTCATACGTTTTAATAAATGCGGGAGCAATGAAGAAGCGGAGATGTAAAGAATTTCTTAAAGGTAAAACAAATTACATTTTTCGATGGGAATTTATGTTGATATCAATCGGTGATTGACTTTTTCTTTGTGTCTTGTTAGTTTTGGAGAATTGTTTATAAAACGTGCTCAAATTCAGTCGTTTCATGATTTCTTTCATCGAAGACAGCTCGGCCTCGATGCGCTATAAATGGTTCGAGTTTTGCTTTTAAACAGAAACCTATGGAGATTTGAATAAAATTTTTCGAAAGAAGATTGTGTTGTCCATTTTTATGTGTTTGTTCATTCATTACATAGGTTGAAAAGCGATTTTATGTGAACAAAACAAGACTTGGATTTTATAGTTCTAACTTCACTCGTGTTCCCTTATGCAAATATGTTTGTGTATTTTTTGCAATTTTGATTTCCAAATCAGTTTCTCGGGCAATTTTTGATAAGCAACAGGTGTATTGTATTCGAAAAGTAGTCGTACTAGTTATTCTAGACGGAGAAAAAGTTGTTTTTTTGTGAATTTTTGTACGGTCTAAATGTACTGTGCAGGCGATCGCGTAATTCTACTTTTGAGAATTGCTAAAATTGAAAAATAGTCCGGTCGTCAATCTTAATTCTTGTGCTTCCGACCTTTCACCTCAGTTAAAGTTTATTATCGGCTTTCTGTTCAGAGAGCGACGCTGTTAGGCACAGCCTATCTATCTTTATATATATATATATATATATATATATATATATATATATATATGTATACCGTATTTATTCGATTAAACGCCGCGTCGTTTATTAAATTTTATTTAATTTAAAATCCAATTTATTTCTTACAAACAATAGCAACTGAACGTTTTGATTTTTTAAAAACAGAAACATGTTTCAGTGTTTGTCTGAAATGTCATTTACTTTATCGTTCTCACCTTGCATTTTAATACGACTGCAATGCATGTCATAGAATAAAGTTCACTCAATTTCAATGTCACTGTCCTCTTCGTATATTATTGGAATAAACGCCGCATCATGGATGCGGCGTCGATTCGAGGGCGGCGTTTATTAATATTTTTGCTCTCAAGTGCGGCGTTTATTAGAGGGCGGCGTTTATTCGAGGGCGGCGTTAAATCGAATAAATACGGTATATATATTAAGCCAGCTGGTTCATCACTTGTAAACGATGGTTTCACGTCTCGAGCATTTGGTTTGTTGCTACTTGTCGGGATTTTAAGTGAATTGCAAACAATATTTATCAATGCATTTTTTCCAAGCTTTTCTGAAGGAAGTTCCAGTGCCTTGCAAATCTTGCGAAGATCATTTTTGTTTTTCTTTGCAACAGAGGAGAAGGAATAAATTTAATTCCGGGAATCTAAAAACTTCCGCCATTTTGGATTTCTTCTTGCCCCCCAAGGCGCAAAGTATTATGGGGAATTCGAAAATGCCAAGGCCTGGATCGCACTTGGGACAATTTTGTACATGTACATTTTATCGGATTTAAGTGCCAAACTTGACAAAGACAAGTGCGACCTACACTTTTCAGATAAACGACAAATAAGCTTGATGTCTCGTGAAGTTTAGAAACAAACAGAATGAATATTATTTGTTAAATTTTAAATAGTTTAATTCAGGTATAAAAGCAAAGACCGATACAACGTAGGTAAAATTACGTTCTAATTCACTACGTTCAAACGAACGTAAATTATTTTCGCCTTAACACCCTGTAAAACAGACATAAAACAGCAACAAGAATATGGTTGGATTCCCACAAGCAGAATCGAGTTTATTTTAATACAAGAATACTAATTATGGTCGTTTTACAAATCAATGACAGGCTAAATCATAAACCAAGAAAATTTGTAATCTGTAATCTTTTACAAACGTCTTCTTGTACATACATGTCTTTCGCAGCATCTGTTTTCCAACGGCCAGAAATTGAATTGTTACTATTACGAACAACTGAAGTAATGCCCCCAGCTCTAAAACTATGTAAACCAAACAATTCAGGGTTTATCCTAACCCTTTAAAGGTCAAATGAACCAAAAATTTGACATATTTTCTTTTATTCTTATATTAGTGCAATGTGTTGAAAGAGGACCAAATAAACATATTCTGAAGTTTAAAACAGTCAAGGATTGAAGTTGAAAGTAGGTGACTGAGCGGAAAACTATGGTGTTTTGTTCTGCGATAAACTGCAGCAACAATTGTCCATTTTCATTACGAAAACAGTGAAAATCTTACACACAAGTTAGAATACTCAGTATTCGCCAGAAGAGAGGACACTGGGAACACGGTTGGCTCGCCAATAGTGACGTCATAATCCTTACCAATCCTACCACTTGAAGCGCGCGGCCATTTCAGAAACGTTTTCGTGAAGTTTTCGGAAATCTTCGTACTTTTAGCTATGTGACTTACTTAAAGGCTCAGGAAGGCAAATCATTGCGTAAGTATGCTTTATTATGGTTTCCTTTAACGTTTTTAAAAATAGCCTTAAATGGATAAAGAAAAAAATTCAAATTTTTGGTTCATTTGACCTTTAAGTGAACTTTTAAATATTTCTCTACATCTTGAATAGTAACCTATTCCGCATCGCAACAATCATCGCATCGCATTTAAGATTGGGGAAAAAATCGCCCATGCTCTGAACCCAGATCATCAATGGGCTCTAAACACCCCCTATTCTCACAATCCAAACAAAGAGGCCAGTGAAGGTCTGCTGTGAAACAAATGTACACAACAGCGTCTTGTCCACAAAACACATCTAGTAATCTCGCCAATGTACAACGGATGATGTATGGAAACCGCAACATTGTTTATCAATGGGCTCTTAATACCCCCAGACTCACATCCAACCAAATAGACCATTGCTGGCAGAGTGAGTTACATGATACCATCTCACAACAAATATTTTATTACAACACTTAAATACATGCCCAACATATAGAGTATGTAAATCTTAACATCACGATCCATCAATGGGCTCTTACTACCCCAATTCTCAAATCCAACCAAAGGGATCAAAGTTGCATGTAAACCTTCAGGGGCACCCAAAGAACAATCTTTGGTGAAATGCATTATTTTACTCAAATAAATTAAAATAAATGATATAAAAGCATTTCCAGGTGTTCTTCTACGTTGCTGAGAAAAATATATCTGTTCCTTTTTCCCAGCATAACACATAGGGAAATTCCCAGCCAGCTGGATTAAAAAAAGTGTCTGTTTCCAGCTAGCAATTAAAAAAATGAATAATAATAATAATAATAATAATAATAAAACAATAATAATAAGTTACTAAAAGGGCCTTGGAAACATTAATGGCAAACTATCATGTAAAACGTTTTCGTTTATTGTTTTGTACATGTACTGCCGTTTCGAACTTAAACCTGTTCGGGTGTCTCTTAGTACTGCTTAAATTTGTTACTACGAAGCTGAACCCTTTTAAACCCCAAAATGACCAACATCAAACTTCTCCTCACAAAATCCATACATAATCAGTCTCTTTTCGATCTGCTCAAGTTAGCCAGTACAGTTTGTTCTTGCGACTCCTTTCTCAAGTCAGCTAGCGCAAAAATGGTAATTAAAAAAATATATACAGAATATTTTTCCAGCCAGCAAGTATTCCGCTGGGGAACAGATAAAGAGAGGAACAGATTCGTTGAGCGCCCCTGAACCTTAATCTGATTTTCCAGTAATGGGCTCTTAATACCATGACACCCACATTCAACCAAGTAGACCATGGATGGTCTTCTGTAAAAGCCAAGGCACACAACAGCGTCCTCGTCACAAAACCCTTGTACCAAGTCCCTCATATAAAGGGTACATAAACTTGAACAGTTTACCCCAAAGATAACACTATCAATCTCCAAAACTATAGCCTAAACCTCACTCCCTCGATAGCGGTTGAATCACAAAGAATCCGCAAAAGACAAGCACTCTACGAGCAGCGAAATCGGGCTTTAAAGGTACACGAGAAATTACATTCGAAGTATAGCCAGTAGTGTAACTACTCCACAATCGAAGATCCACAATGTAGAATCCATTGTGTGTATGTTGTTTTTACAAAGTCCGTAAAAGGTTTATGGGACCTTATCCTTTATTCATCTTAAGACTTGTGCTTGTTGAGCAGATGGAGAATCGGCCACTATCTCCAGCCACTGGTCATAATTATTATAGAGTTCTCCGGCACGAAATCAACCAGGATCTCTTAACCGTAACAAGGCAGGATCGCCAAGTTTATCTCTTAGAATAATCTGATCAATCTGTTCCTTAGAAAACTCCATGTCTGTCACCCCAGAGCTAACCCCAGCGGGGTTCCCCAACCAGTCCACTCAACTGACTGACCGCGGAGAATACCGAGTGTAAGCAAGAAGTTCTCCTTCGAACTCCGGGTCACGCTCCCAGTCCCAGGTCAACTGGAAGTAAGATTTCCAAAGAAAGAAAGGGAATGAAACTATCAGGGTTATAGTAAGATAAAAACGGTGAAAAGGAAACATTAATGGGGAAACCCACGGGGCCAGCAAGAGGTGGCAGTCATGACCCAGCATAGCCGGGGGAGTTTGTTTAGTTACTCTTTTTCACAACTGTCATTCTCAGCAACCCCTAAGCCTAGAAGAGAGCGCTATATAAACCCCTCTAAATAAAGCAAAATAAAAGCTGTATGAAGCAAAGAAATTCATTTATCACATAAAAAACATTACACAAAACGTTATCATCCTTGTTACTCACAACGCCATCACCATTATCATTATGTCCGTAGTGATTCATAATCACTACTGAAGAAATTAGAAGTGACAAAACTGTTTCAACGTTACAGGAACTCTATCCTACTTATTCTGATCTTTATTGTAAGGTTGTTGTTGAAACTTACGGGAAGGACCAGAGGGCCCTCGCATATCTCTTTTCTGTTTATAACAATTTGTTTGAATATGCCCACGGCGATTGCAATAAAACAACGCGGCGACATGTAAGGAGCTTGGACGGCTCTTCTTCCGGGTCCAGGATCCTGCCTGGCTTGTTTCCTTCGGTTATTCTTCTCTACTTTCGCCACTGCATCTAACACTTTCTCGTGATCTTTATCACACAGCAATGGAAGGATAAAATTACGAAATTGGTCGTTGGACTCATGAATTTTCCCTCGCAGGATCTCAAATGTGAACTTATAGAGGGTGGGCTATCCTTGAAACTGCCAGAAAAGGGGGTTGAAAGTATTCAAGAATGGAAACTTTATCTTTAATCCATTTCAAAACCTGAAACTTGTTGAGCGGATGGAGAATCGCCAACTATATCCTGCCATTGATGGTAGTAACTGTGAACTTCTCCAGCGCGAAAACTAGCAGGGTCTCCAAACCGCAATGTCACAGGTTCTCCAAGTTCATCTCCATGGCAAATCTGGTCAATTTCTTCTCTCGAAAGCTCTGAGACTGCCACCCCAGTGCCGACGTCGACCCCAACTGAGTTCCCCAACCAGTCAAACCAATTGACTGACTTTGGAGAATACTGAGTATAAGCGAGAAGCTTTCCTTCAAATTCCGAGTCGCACTCCCAATCCCGAGTCAAATGACAAGAAATCTGGGATGGGAAGGAAAACATTCCGATTGCAAACATGGATGAATGAAACAGAACGTCGTTGGGGGAACCCACAGGGCCAGCAAGGGGGTGACAGTCATGACCCAGCATAACCGGGGGAGTTTGTTTAGATACTCTTTTTCACAACTGTCACTCCACGCAGACCCTGGGTAAAGTATTATCTATACAAGGGAAAGAATCCTGGAACATTAATATGCTGCTCAATACAAAGAAAATCATTTATTTCCAACATTCCTATCATTATTGCCATTATCACAATCCGTCATAGACAGTACAATGAAATTGCAATGAGATTATAGACTGCTTAGATTTTGCACAGTTATTTCTCTCCTTATTCTGGTTTGTGTTAATAGTTGGTCGTGGAGCCCAACGGGAAAGGCCAGAAGGCTCGCCCAAATCTCTTTTCCGCTTGAAACAATTTAACTGAATATGCCCAGGGCGATTAGTACAATAGTAGCAACGAACGCCCATATAAGGGGCTGACATGGCTCTTCTTCCAGGTCCGGAATTCTGCCTCACTTGCTTTCAACGATTATTCTTCTCAACCTTCGCCACCACTTCTAACACCTTCTCCTGGCCCTTATCGCCAAGCAAAGGAAGGAGAAAAAACGAAACTGGTCGTTGGGTTCATCGGCTTTCCTACGTAGAGTCTCAAACGCGAGGCGATAAAAACCCGCCTTCTCATGCTTTGCATCTTAAGACGCATTCTTTCAAGCTTCTAAGAGGTCTACTGGGTCTAGGGCCTCAAACCTATTGAATTCCGGAACCGCAGGGCGGGAAGCCAGGTGACGTATCTTCTCCAAAAGATTATCCACCGAGGACGTTGTGAGGGCGTCCATGGACTCCTTTTACTCCACATACTTAAGCTGCAACGCCCATGAAGAGCAATAAGTCGAGTCAAATTCCATACAGAATTCATTATAAATCCACGAAAAGGTTTTCCTTTCAGTTTCACAGTAAGTGGCATCCCTTTACACCTTAATACACACACCATTCCCTTAAATAAGCGCTGAAGTCTCACTGACCAAATACAGCTGCAAATAAACATTCATTGTACCAAAGTGTTCAGTAAAACACAATTAAAAAACAAAAAATCGCACAATTATTAATTAAAATTATTAATTGTGGGCAACACTCAGAGGTTGTGATGACAACAAGCAAATTTTATGCCACACAAGAACAACAGGCAAATCACATATCTCGCTGGCCAAGAGCTGCCTTCACAGTCACAATCATTAACTCACCGGGTTTGTCAAGTCAAGACAACATCAGACAAATAACAATTACAGTCAAATTACGTGCCTCACTGGCCAAATAAACATTTCTACAGTCATGGTCATCAAACAAGGCAACTTGCTGAAAGAATGACGCCCTGACAATAACAGGCAAACCACAATTGCCATATTGGCCATCATAATGCTATCCAAACAATTCCACTATAACAGTAACAGGCATGATCATCAAACAGACAACTTGCGGAAAGAATCGCGCCATGACAATAGCAAGCAAATCACAATTGCCTCACTAGCCACAACAATTCTATCCAAACAATCCCGCCATGACAATAACGGGCAAATCACATTCTTCAGTGGCCATACAACCTTTTACAGTCATGATCATCAAACAGACAATTATCTCGCTGAAAGAATCACGCCATGACAATAGCAGGCAAATCAGAATTGCCTCACTGGCCATAACAATTCTATCCAAACAATTTCGTCATGACAATAACAAGCAAATCACATTTTTCGCTGGCCATACAACCTTTCACAGTCATGATCATCAAACAGACAACTCGCTGAAAGAATCACGCCATGACAATAGCGGCAAATCACAATTGCCTCACTGGCCATAACAATTCTATCCAAACAATTCCGTCATGACAGTAACAAGCAAATCACATTCACTGGCCATACAACATTTCACAGTCATGATCATCAAACAGACAACTTGCTGAAAGAATCACACCATGACAATAGCAGTAAATCACAATTGCCTCACTGGCCATAACAATTCTATCCAAACAATTCCGTCATGACAATAACAAGCAAATCACATTATTCACTGGCCATACAACATTTCACAGTCATGATCATCAAACAGACAACTTGCCGAAATAATCACGCCATGACAATAGCAGGCAAAACACAATAGGCCATTTCCGAGTTGCCTTTAGCCTATCTATCAAAGCGAGTCTAGATGCGAAACCTTTCATATGAAAATGTGTTTTCATTCACATGCAAATACGTTTTATTTGCATGTGAATGAAAACTCATTTTCATATGAAAGGTTTCGCACCTAGCCTCGCTTTGATATATTAACTATGCCTATACCTATACCAACACAATAGGAACAATAGACCGGCCCAAACTTGCCCGCTCAATTCACACCCTAATTGGATCTTAAGATTTGTATTGTCCGTTTGAATAAAAAGCGCAGATTTTGAAAGCATTATCATTTCTGAGTCAACTTGAGCAAAGCGTATTTTTCCAAGATGTTTCCATTCTTTCAAGGCGAATCGAGCTCTAAACCTCTTCTGACGATAGACGAAATGCAAAAACTCAAGCGCAAAGATGTGAATTGTATTGGAATGCTATGCTTAGGAAGTTGTGTAGAGAAAGCTTGGAATGAACTGACATGTGATTTTCAAAGTCTCACTCAACTGTTAGACGAACGCAAGTTAAATTTAGAGTTTCTTGCTGAATGTTTCAAGGAAGTAAGAAACCACGCTCACTCTTTGAGTGCCAGTTTATTCCGTCACTCCTTGGTTTTTTATCAAAATCCCTATGGTAGACGCGACTGGATGCTGATTGTAGCGATATGGATTACCCTTCAAGATCGTATTGCTCAGTTGGAGCTGCAGCTGTTTGTAAACAAGACAGGAAAAGCACACCTAGCTTTGTTATGGTCACAGATCGAAAACCTAGTAAAGAAACTCAAAGCGTTGTGGTTACGAAAGAGCGTGGAATCACAAAAGGATTACTATCAAAAGCCAAAGAAAGATGAACCTGAAAATGGAAGCAGTCAAAAGCAAGGGCTAAATGTCTTGGAGTCAATAACCAAACACCAAGTCAAACCGAAAAAGCGAAAGCTGTCATCATTGAAAGTTGAGATTCCCAAGCGAACAAAACTTCAAAGACAACACGGAGTTGTCGAAAATCGAAGTGATGAGCTGTAGAACTTTAAGTCACTGTGAACTGATTTTGTAAAATTATTTCAAAATATGTTGTATATTTCTAGTATCAATAAACCGTTAATGCGTAAATCTATTTTATATTTGTGTGTGCTTGAAGTTTTGAGAACATGACTTTCCGGTAGCTTCAATGTTCAAACTTTTAATTATGCGAACTAACACTGAACTAAATTTGCATGAAAAATTAGCACCTCGGGAAAATAAACAAAGCAACCAATTTCATGCGTTACTCAAACAATAAACCCACACTCTGTTTAAGTTCAAATAAATTTAATAATAACAAAACGCATCAAGGTTTCATCAAATCATTATGTCAACAAAAGCTGTTTTATTTAGAACAACTTAAATCCATATACTACACAAATGATAAGGAAATCAAGAACAAAATGTTAGAATGAAATAGCTTTACGGACGTAGCGCGAATTCACTATAAGGCTGTATTGCAGTCCTAAAGCTTTGTTGTCTTTTTTCGGGAGCAAAGGTTTCCACTGAAAACGATTTTACGTTTGGTTCATCTCCGTGTAAGTAAATCCACTTTGTTTTATCGTTTGAATAATGTCTTAATTTAACTGGAGAACTCGGACGGGGGTTGTAAGGATTTTGGGAACTGGTATATTTCTATAACGCCACGTTTATCATCCAAGAAATTTATTATTCGAGGCTGTTTTCGCAAATCCTTGATCATATATATAAAATGTAACTAGATATCCGCGTTTACTGTTGTGATCAAATGATAGGGGTACAGGAGGGGTACAGGAGGGGTACAGGAGAGGTACAGAAAGGGTACAGGAGGGGTACAGGAGGGGTACAGAAAGGGTACAGGAGGGGTACAGAAAGGGTACAGGAGGGGTACAGGAAGGGTACAGAAAGGGTACAGGAGGGGTACAGGAGGGGTACAGAAAGGGTACAGGAGGGGTACAGGAGGGGTACAGAAAGGGTACAGGAGGGGTACAGGAGTTTTCACCACCACCATAATTCTATTATTTTCACCACCACCACAATTCTATTATTTTCACCACCACCACCACCACAATTCTATTGTTTTCACCACCAATAAAGACCTTTAACGAAATGTTTACCTTAAAAAGACAAGGACACAAAGGACAAATCAAGGACACAAGGGACAATTTAAGGACAAAAAGGACAAAACGAGGACTATCAGGACAAAAGGGACAATCGGGACATATCAAGTCTTAATGCGCCTCTCTGGTCGAGGCCTCCAAACATACCTAGACTTGTCCAAGAGACGACAACCAAAATATTCGCGCAAACGTTTTCTCCTAAAAAAGATTACAAAGATTAAAAATATTTCAAACAAATCGTTCATACGCAAAATTAAACTTTCCCTCCACAAAAGTTACGTTGGGAATACTCCTTTGCATTTCATCGTACGCTGGTTGATAAATCCCGTAACACCATATAATATTTTCAGGCGCCCCATCGATCACGTCTTCTCCTGATTCTAATAAACGTTTAACAAATTGACTCTTTCCGCAATAGGTAGGGCCTGCCACAAGCGCGGGGAAGGGATGTTTCCACCTCGGATCCATGATCACAAACACTTTGATTTATTCCCAAACAGTCTTGGGTGATGTGTCTTTCCCATACACACGAACCATATTGATATTCTGTAATTTAGAGAATTGCAGCCAATACCTTCGCTCCATCTCGGATAATTCATACACTTGAGCTAAATGATTAGCTAATTTCACTAAAAAATTTCGCATGACAATCAGGATTGGGGCAATGTTTACATTTCCTTCGTACCATAGTTTGATTTCAAATGAACAATTCTTTTTGAAACACGAAATTTATCGGGCAAAAAGGGCAAAAAGGGCAAAAAGGGCGTTTGTAAATAAACAAAGTTGGCAGAATTTTAATCATGGCTTGATCTGACTTAGCGCGCGCGCGACCTTCACGCGCGATCCCCACGCGCGTTCTCAGGAAAAACACAACGTTTAAGTGGCCCTTTCTGCCCTTTTTGCCCTTTTTGCCTTTTTTGCCCGATAAATTTCGTGTTTCAAAAAGAATTGTTCATTTGAAATCAAACTATGGTACGAAGGAAATGTAAACATTGCCCCATTCCTGATTGTCATGCGAAATTTTTTAGTGAAATTAGCTAATCATTTAGCTCAAGTGTATGAATTATCCGAGATGGAGCGAAGGTATTGGCTGCAATTCTCTAAATTACAGAATACCAATATGGTTCGTGTGTATGGGAAAGACACATCACCCAAGACTGTTTGGGAATAAATCAAAGTGTTTGTGATCATGGATCCGAGGTGGAAACATCCCTTCCCCGCGCTTGTGGCAGGCCCTACCTATTGCGGAAAGAGTCAATTTGTTAAACGTTTATTAGAATCAGGAGAAGACGTGATCGATGGGGCGCCTGAAAATATTATATGGTGTTACGGGATTTATCAACCAGCGTACGATGAAATGCAAAGGAGTATTCCCAACGTAACTTTTGTGGAGGGAAAGTTTAATTTTGCGTATGAACGATTTGTTTGAAATATTTTTAATCTTTGTAATCTTTTTTAGGAGAAAACGTTTGCGCGAATATTTTGGTTGTCGTCTCTTGGACAAGTCTAGGTATGTTTGGAGGCCTCGACCAGAGAGGCGCATTAAGACTTGATATGTCCCGATTGTCCCTTTTGTCCTGATAGTCCTCGTTTTGTCCTTTTTGTCCTTAAATTGTCCCTTGTGTCCTTGATTTGTCCTTTGTGTCCTTGTCTTTTTAAGGTAAACATTTCGTTAAAGGTCTTTATTGGTGGTGAAAACAATAGAATTGTGGTGGTGGTGGTGGTGAAAAAAATAGAATTGTGGTGGTGGTGAAAACAATAGAATTATGGTGGTGGTGAAAACTCCTGTACCCCTCCTGTACCCCTCCTGTACCCTTTCTGTACCCCTCCTGTACCCCTCCTGTACCCTTTCTGTACCCCTCCTGTACCCTTTCTGTACCCTTCCTGTACCCCTCCTGTACCCTTTCTGTACCCCTCCTGTACCCTTTCTGTACCCCTCCTGTACCCCTCCTGTACCCTTTCTGTACCCCTCCTGTACCCCTATCATTTGATCACAACAGTAAACGCGGATATCTAGTTACATTTTATATATATGATCAAGGATTTGCGAAAACAGCCTCGAATAATAAATTTCTTGGATGATAAACGTGGCGTTATAGAAATATACCAGTTCCCAAAATCCTTACAACCCCCGTCCGAGTTCTCCAGTTAAATTAAGACATTATTCAAACGATAAAACAAAGTGGATTTACTTACACGGAGATGAACCAAACGTAAAATCGTTTTCAGAGGAAACCTTTGCTCCCGAAAAAAGACAACAAAGCTTTAGGACTGCAATACAGCTTTATAGTGAATTCGCGCTACGTCCGTAAAGCTATTTCATTCTAACATTTTGTTCTTGATTTCCTTATCATTTGTGTAGTATATGGATTTAAGTTGTTCTAAATAAAACAGCTTTTGTTGACATAATGATTTGATGAAACCTTGATGCGTTTTGTTATTATTAAATTTATTTGAACTTAAACAGAGTGTGGGTTTATTG
This sequence comes from Dendrophyllia cribrosa, assembly GCA_024195265.1. Classification (NCBI taxonomy): domain Eukaryota; kingdom Metazoa; phylum Cnidaria; class Anthozoa; order Scleractinia; family Dendrophylliidae; genus Dendrophyllia; species Dendrophyllia cribrosa. Next base: position 33,801,357 of record JAJLRJ010000008.1, on the reverse strand, counting down.
TTTGAGTAACGCATGAAATTGGTTGCTTTGTTTATTTTCCCGAGGTGCTAATTTTTCATGCAAATTTAGTTCAGTGTTAGTTCGCATAATTAAAAGTTTGAACATTGAAGCTACCGGAAAGTCATGTTCTCAAAACTTCAAGCACACACAAATATAAAATAGATTTACGCATTAACGGTTTATTGATACTAGAAATATACAACATATTTTGAAATAATTTTACAAAATCAGTTCACAGTGACTTAAAGTTATACAGCTCATCACTTCGATTTTCGACAACTCCGTGTTGTCTTTGAAGTTTTGTTCGCTTGGGAATCTCAACTTTCAATGATGACAGCTTTCGCTTTATCGGTTTGACTTGGTGTTTGGTTATTGGCTCCAAGACATTTAGCCCTTGCTTTTGACTGCTTCCATTTTCAGGTTCATCTTTCTTTGGCTTTTGATAGTAATCCTTTTGTGATTCCACGCTCTTTCGTAACCACAACGCTTTGAGTTTCTTTACTAGGTTTTCGATCTGTGACCATAACAAAGCTAGGTGTGCTTTTCCTGTCTTGTTTACAAACAGCTGCAGCTCCAACTGAGCAATACGATCTTGAAGGGTAATCCATATCGCTACAATCAGCATCCAGTCGCGTCTACCATAGGGATTTTGATAAAAAACCAAGGAGTGACGGAATAAACTGGCACTCAAAGAGTGAGCGTGGTTTCTTACTTCCTTGAAACATTCAGCAAGAAACTCTAAATTTAACTTGGGTTCGTCTAACAGTTGAGTGAGACTTTGAAAATCACATGTCAGTTCATTCCAAGCTTTCTCTACACAACTTCCTAAGCATAGCATTCCAATACAATTCACATCTTTGCGCTTGAGTTTTTGCATTTCGTCTATCGTCAGAAGAGGTTTAGAGCTCGATTCGCCTTGAAAGAATGGAAACATCTTGGAAAAATACGCTTTGCTCAAGTTGACTCAGAAATGATAATGCTTTCAAAATCTGCGCTTTTTATTCAAACGGACAATACAAATCTTAAGATCCAATTAGGGTGTGAATTGAGCGGGCAAGTTTGGGCCGGTCTATTGTTCCTATTGTGTTGGTATAGGTATAGGTAAATAATTACCTATGCCTATTCCAAATGAGTATGCAGGAAATCCAAATTAGTATACAACAAGACAAAAGGAATAGGTAGTTGACGTCATGAAAAGGCATTCCGTTTATTAGTATGCGGGAAGGCGTATTGTGAGGTCATCACCTAGGCATAGCTAATGAGGGGAATGCAGGGGAGTGCAGGGGAATGCCGTAAAAAGGTTAAATCTAATGGCCTTATACTACTTGTCTCCAGGAATGACTTCTAAATATGATCTGTAAGCGCGGAAAAGAAAATAATACGACAGTTAGTATGTAGCAGTAACTAGTAAACGTGGTGTACATATGGTAGTACACATTTACTTATGAAAACATAAACGCCACTGGTATGCATAAAGTTGACTGCCATCAAACATAGCGGTCGGTGCTATTCATAACCACGAAAGCCCTTGGCAATCATATAGATATATTGGCCAGCGCGATTCATATACGAGTAGGTCAGTGCCGTTCGTATAAACACACAAATATATCGGCCAGTGCCTCTCAAAACTGACTTCTCAGCCAGCGGGGTTCATGTAAATCTCGGCCGTTGTCTTTCAAGCAGTGGTGACGTAACGATATAAAATCGGCCGGTGACATCCACCGAAATGGAAATCTTTATTTAGAGTATACGGTGAAATATTAAATAAATATTATAAACTAATGGAAAACGTACAGCCAAAATTCTACCAAAAAAGAATTGGGAACCCAACAGAGAACTCAAATTTTTCCCGTGTTCCAAAACTTTATTCCCTATGAAAAGTCTATAAACAACCACGAATCTATCATACGTTCTGCAAAGCAAAGACCAAAAACTAGCCGAAGGTCAAAAAGGAATAATAACAGCTGTGATTGCCAACTGCCAAATACAAATAATGAAGAACCCGAGGGACTAAATGTACTGGGGGAACCACCAGGCAAATTTCGCCTTGAAGCTTTTGGACAAAAAAATCTATCCCAGAGCAACCTGGATTCCAAATAATAATAATAATAATAATAATAATAATAATAATAATAATAATAATGACTTTATTAACGTGTCAGTCAAAATCTAGCAGAGGGAATTCCACACTGCTAATAGGGGACACCTAATTATCTAAAATATAATAAAAATACGAAAACAAATCAATAAAAATTTGAGACCAAAATATACTAAGACTAGAATTAAAAACTACCATTGATAACTCACTAACATAAACACCACAAAACTCTAATTCTAATTATCAAAATTCTAAAAAATCTTGTAATTAAAAATCTAATGAAGAAAATTTAAAATCATGAATTGCAAAGGAGCAGCCACTACATCCATCCAAGATGTCACTCAAATTAAGACTTCGTATCCGGGTCTTAAACTGCGTAAGACTGGTAGCCGATCTGTCTGTGCTTGATATCTTACTCCAGAGCCTTGGACCTAAGTATCGGAAAAGTAAGTATCCAAAACTTAGGGCCTCTTCATATGAGCCCGGTTGACCGGGCTGGCCCGCGTACCGGGACGGATTTCGCCTTGGATTCATATGAGAAAATTCAGCCCGGTTTCCGAGATGAGAAAAGGCCAAAGTATATGTCTCTTTGCTTTAGCTTTCTCTTCTTCATCCGGTAAATGGCAAGCAACCACAGGCCCGAACATGAACTCTTTGTTGATATGAAGCTTCGCCATCTCCACTCGCAATTCCTGGTATTGAATTTGCTTGTCCGCGTCGAAATCAAGGCTTCTGCACGCCATTTTAGACTTGTAGTTAAGTAAACAGTCGATCAACTGGCTGACCATCTCTGTTTGCCAACGGAACTTCCTAGGATTCGAGAGAGAAGAACATTCCTCACTTCCCGCCATGTTTACCAACCGCGCTGCTACGTCATCGACCTTGTAACCCATACACTGTTGCGAAGAATTCGTCCCGGTAACCGGGATGAAGTGTTCATATGGCAAAATTTACCAGCCCGCTTATCGAGATCCCGGTTGGAAAAACCGAGATCTCGGTAACCGAGCCAGCCCGCCCTCACATACGAACACATCAAAAATTTTACAAAGGATTTGAAGGTAAGGCGAGATCTCGGAAACCGGGCCAGCCCGGTCAACCGGTCTCATATGAAGAGGTCCTTAGAAACATACCTTGGAATCTTGAAATTATATCAATAGTGTGGGGCCCCCACAAACTGTCCAGGTAAGCAAAAAAACGTGTTGGAAATTTGCCAGTCATCTGTATAAATGAAACGACTAATAGAATCAGCTCTTTCAATTTCGGTACGAGGGACCCATTGTGTTATGATGTAATGCTTTATTAACCACGTGACTTACCACGTGCGTGTTAGTTGAACCTTTGTACCGTTTTCTACTTCTCCGCCATTATTAAACAAGTTGAGTTTGTACCTCCTGAGTCATTATTTCTCATCATAAACACTACAAAGTTTTGGCGACGAGTTACGGGATCGAAGTAAAATGCCCGGAGGAGAAAGTACAGCCGGTGGCGAAGTCCAAGGAGCGAGTGCAGTTTCATTCAGTGCTCAAATGGCAAGTTGTTTTGGCCGAATGGAAAATTTTGACCCGAAAGTGGAAGAGTGGTCGACATATGTAGAGCGTTTGGAAATGTTTTTCGTGGTGAACAATGTTCCCGACGAGAAAAAGGCAGCCAGTTTGCTTACCTTGATTGGTGGGAAGATGTATGCTTTGTTGAAGAGTCTAACTACACCGACTAAACCAACGGAGTTATCGTTCACTGAAATTGTGGAAATGATGGACCGACATTTGACGCCGAAACCGATTGTCATCGCAGAAAGGTACAAATTTCACAAGTGTAATCAAGTGGAAGGTCAGTCAATTCGTGAATTTTTAGCTAAGTTACAAAAATTAGCTGAGACTTGTGACTTTGGTGGATATCGCGATGAAGCTTTGAGGGATAGACTAGTGTGTGATATTACCTCTCAAACGATTCGAAGAAAATTATTAGGAGTCGCAGATTTAACACTAAAGAAAGCAGTGGATATTGCTGTTGGCATGGAGTTGACTGAGAAGGAAATATCTGAGATTTCAAGTGAGCCTAAAACCGTACAGAAGGTAGAATTACATGATCCGTGTTTTCGTTGCGGTAGGCGAAATCATTTACCAGAAAATTGTTTTCACAAAGATTCCGAGTGTCACACGTGCAAACGAAGGGGGCACATTAGTCCTCAATGTCCGCAGAAGAAGTCTTCCAAGTCTCCAGCTAAGGGTAAACCCAAGCAGTCGAAAATTAAGCAAAGTAAGAAAAAGAAAAAAGATTCAAGGATTAGGCTCGTAGGCACCGAAAGTGGTTCTGAAAGTGAGGGTCAGTCTAACTTTTCACATGATGAAAATTCCGGTGACGAATACCACGGTGAATGGCCAATGTTCTCTGTAAGAAATTCCTCAAAAAGGAAATCAGATGAAATATTGATACCACTAATGATCAATAATGTCCCCTGTAAATTAGAATTGGATACAGGAGCTGCAGTGACTGTGATCCCAGAGGAAATATGGCAGAAAGATTTGGGTTCAGTTCCCTTACAAAAGTCTAATGTGACATTAAGGAGCTATTCAGGCCATTTGATACCAGTGTCTGGGGAAACCGCTGTTCATGTTAAGTATGGTTCCCAAGAACTTAACCTGCCCATTATAGTCACTAAAGGGAAAGGTGTTGCTCTCATGGGAAGAGATTGGTTGTCCAAGATTAAGTTGAATTGGCATCAAATTAATGCTGTTCGACAAGCAAACCAACCAAAACCCAAGTTAGAAGACATAGTTCAACAGTACCCAAAGTTGTTCGATGGTAAATTAGGTACCATCACCGGATTTACTGCTGAGCTCAAATTGAAAGAGAATGCTTCACCTCAGTATTTCAAGCCCCGTCCTGTGCCTTATGCACTCAGGGAGAAAGTGGAAAATGAGCTTAAGCGCCTGATGAAAGAAGGAGTGATCAAAAAGGTGGAAAGTTCGGACTGGGCTACACCTATCGTTCCCGTTCTTAAACCAGATGGGACAGTAAGAATTTGTGGCGATTTCAAAGTCACCATTAACCCTTATTTAGATGTCCCGGAATACCCTATGCCTACGCCTGAGGAATTGTTCACAAAGTTGAATGGAGGTGAACTATTTACTAAGCTGGACCTCAGTCATGCCTACCAGCAAGTGGTCCTGGATGAGAAGTCCCAGCCCTATGTCACAATTAATACCCATTTAGGTTTATACCGGTACACTAGACTACCATTTGGTGTGGCAGCTGCGCCTGCAATATTCCAGCAGATCATCGACAAAATGTTAGATGGCCTGACCCAAACTGGTGGAATACTGGATGATTTAATCGTTACTGGTCAGAACGATGAGCAGCATATTAAGAAGTTGCATCATACCCTCAAGAAATTTGAAGAATGTGGAGCGAAGTTCAAGATTTCTAAGTGTGTTGTTATGCAACCTAAAGTTGAATATTTTGCCTTCGTGCTAGACCGCGAAGGTATACATCCTTCTCCAGCCAAGGTTCAGGCAGTTCTTGAAGTTCCCGAGCCAGAGAACCGGACCGAGTTACAATCATTTCTGGGTTTGGTAAATTACTACCGTAAATTTATTCCAAACATGTCAACACTGGTTAGTCCTTTGAACCAGTTACTATCCAAGGACACACCCTGGTGTTGGAGTAAGGAGTGCCAAGAGTCATTTCAAGCTCTTAAAGATACTCTTGCTTCTTCAAACGTGTTAGTTCACTACAATCCCAAGCTTGAAGTTCAAATAGCAGTTGACGCTTCACCAGTAGGTTTAGGAGCTGTAATTTCACACATCACTGGTGATGGAACTGAACGCCCTATCGCTTACGCCTCACGATCGTTAAGCAAATCTGAACGGAATTATTCAGTTATTGAGAAAGAAGCTCTAGCCATCATTTTTGGAATTCGCAAATTTCAACAATTTCTGTATGGCCGCAGATTTACGCTTCTGACAGATCATCAGCCCCTTACCTTATTGTTTGGTCCCAAGAAAGCGATACCAGCTGTCGCCGCATCGCGTATTCAAAGATGGGCAATACAACTCTCAGCATACCAGTACGATATCAAGTACCGTAAATCCAAACAAAATGCAAATGCAGACGCATTATCTCGACTTCCGTGTAAAGAAGCAAATGTGGGTTTACAACTTGACGAGGAATCCGAAGATGTAAACAGGATTCAAGTAGCCAGAGTGCCAATCAATGCTAAACAGCTTCGCGAAGATACAGCTCGAGACCCTGTGCTGTCGAGAGTCATTCATTTTTCACTTTGTGGATGGCCAGACAAGTCCGAGGTTCCAGACGTTTTGAACAGCTACTTTGCTAAACGAAATGAGTTTACAGTGGAAGATGGATGCCTTTTGAGAGGAACGAGAGTTGTGATTCCAGCGAAGCATCAGGAGACTGTATTGGCAGAGTTACATCTAAATCATCCCGGAATTGTGCGAATGAAAGCCTTAGCAAGACTTCATGTTTGGTGACCTGCGTTAGACACAGATATTGAGCAGTTAGTGGCAGACTGTGAGACCTGTCAAATCACACACAGTAAAGCACCTGTAACCGCGGACAATCCCTGGATGTGGCCACACCGACCCTGGCAACGAGTTCATGTTGATTATTGTGGTCCATTTCTTGGTGGATTCTTCCTGGTTGTTGTAGACGCGAAGTCAAAATGGCTAGAAGTAATACCCATGTCAAGTACAACAGCTCAAGCAACAGTGGACACATTACGCTCACTCTTTGCTATTCATGGTCTACCGGAAGAGATTGTTTCAGATAACGGACCTCAATTCGTTGCACAAGAGTTTAAAGATTTCCTAAGATACAACAACGTTAAACAGATTCTCAGCGCCCCATACCATCCAGCATCCAATGGCGAAGCGGAGAGGGCAGTAAGAACCTTTAAGCAAGCAATGAAAGCAGCTAAACATGAGCCTGGTACCATGTCACAGAAGATTTGTTCATTTTTATTAAGCTATCGCACCACACCGCACACGGCAACAAGATGTACGCCCGCTGAGTTGCTGATGAATCGAAGGCTACGTACACGCCTAGATCTTCTACGTCCAGATCTCAGAAAGAAGGTAACTAAACCCTCCAAGCTACTACCTACTACACCAAAGAGACAGCTTAGTGTAGGAGATCCTGTTTTGGTTCAAGACTACAGAAAGAGTCAAGATCCTTGGGTCAAGGGAGTGATAGTTGCGAAGCTAGGACCTGTGACGTATCGTGTACAGGTGAAAGAGTTATTTTGGAAACGACACATCGATCAGTTAAAGGACCTATCAGGGACAAAGATCCACCCCCAGTGGCAGAAACCACTTGAGGACTGTGAAGTGCATGTACCTCAGTCGTTTGCAGAGTACTCGCCAACCGAATCGACAGTCATTTCGCATAGCGAACCAACACCCAACCAGAGTCAACCACGTGTCACGGAGGCGAAACCAAGTTCAGAACTACATAGAGATCTTGCCAATCAAGAAGCATCAGTTTCGTGCAAGAAGTCTGATCGACGTGACCAGTCTGTTTTTCCAGAGAGGCGTTACCCACTGCGTGACAGAAGACCGCCTAAGCGCCTTATAGAGCAAGTTCCTTAGCGAACTGTGAACTGTTTTAAACGAACTGTGACATTTTAATCTTTGTTTACATTTTCAACGTTCGTTTTTCATTTTTCCTTAGGAAGGAAGGAATGTTATGATGTAATGCTTTATTAACCACGTGACTTACCACGTGCGTGTTAGTTGAACCTTTGTACCGTTTTCTACTTCTCCGCCATTATTAAACAAGTTGAGTTTGTACCTCCTGAGTCATTATTTCTCATCATAAACACTACACATTGTATATCCAGATGGATTTTATGTGTAACGCAAATTTGAAAAATTCTTAAAGCAATACAATGTAAATCCATTTTCATACTGCCCTCTTCAACAATTCTTGCGGCGATTTGGAGATGAAGTTTTGGGGATAATAAATACAGTGAAAAACATACTATAAGATAATATAAGAACTTTATTAATGTGTCAAAATCGCTAGCATACAATGTACACTAATTGGGGACACCTAACTACACTATAACTACAACACAATTGGCTGGAGTAAAGAAAACGATGCGCTTTGGGATTGCAGTTTCATCTCACAGTAGTTTGATTCCATCTGAGATCGTGTGTATAAAAATAAGGGCATTGCTTAGGCCGATTGCGAGAAAAAAGGATTTGATTAGTGTGCGTTCAGCTGCTCTTGTTGCCAGTTTTGTATGTAATTTAGTCTACGCCTACAAATGTGAAGATAATTTGGAAACCGCGTGATAATTTTTTTTTATAATTTGAGATCTCGAGATTAATCATCAATTTATATGGCCTGCAAGTTTACAGGACATTGAAATTATGTAAGGCAATAAAATAGGGCCTCCAATGTACCATTTTTCCCGCAGATTTTGTGTTTACAAGTGAGCGTCCTCGTTATTCACGGGTATTGTTTTCAAGTTTCATATGCACATGCACAACTTGAGCAAAAAAATCATTTGCATCGAACAGAACGCTCGATTGCTTTCCGAAGAATTTTCCGAAACATGCCAATAACTGACTTGAGAATTGCAATAACATTACGCACTCGATGTCAGGCTATTACGTGGGTCTAGACTTGGATCCTGCTCTGTTGTTCTGTGGAATAATACCTTAGTGCGTAATGCTGTTACAATTCTCAAGCCAGTTATTAGTATAGAGCGTTTTCACTTGACGTCATAGCCGCCATATTGGTGTTCCCGTACAAAAGAATTTTATTAATTAACTTCTTTTGTTAGGAACACCAACATGGCTGCCATGGCCGTTGTCATTTGAGTCCCACGGGACTGAAGGTCACGTGAGTGAAAACGCTCTATATTTCGGAAAATTCTTCGGAAAGCAATCGAGCGTTCTGTTCGATGCAAATGAATGGCCGTTTTTATGCTAGAGACGTTAAAGTCGTCTAGACGCAATTAACGTCTCAGACGTTAAATGCGTCTGGTATAAAAACGGGACGCATTAAAGTAGATGGCCACAGAGAAAAAACACAAGATTTTCTAAAAACACCTATTCTCGGTAGTGACTGGACCCGACTAAAGACGTCCCCAAATAAATTTTAAGAGCACGAAAATACAAATAGGGCTAAATTCGTCCTTGTTAAGGCCGTCCCGTTTCTATTGCGTCGACGAAGGAGACGCTTCCTAATCTTGTCGGCTAAGCGGAACGAATCGAGAAATGTGTCGGTACCAAATCTGCGCCATTTCGAAACGTCACAATAGTATCCAGCATCGCGTGGAAATCAGGCATCATCCTGGGGAGCTGGGGTTCCGAAATGTCACATGTGAATAATCTATTTGTCTTGATTTAGTTTCGGATATTTTCCCGATTTTGGAATCGTACGGCTCAATATTTCAATGCCTAGTAAAAGTACGCAGTGGAAAAATTGGACGAAGCTTCTTCTCCGGACCAAGTAAGTTGTTGGGTCTCTTTGGAATCAAGCAAGAAGTTACAGATTTTCCTCGCTGCCGTTCTGGTATGTTTTGAATGTTCTATCTTGATTTTGCTGTGGTTCTCTGCCTGATTTGGGAAGCTTTCACCTAAATACCGACATCGTTCTTCGCGATGTTCTACGGTACGGTGCAATTCGCTTATGTCTTGTAGCAATAATCCACTGACCGGCCGCGCCAGGCGAACGCAGATAATTTAACTTTACAGTGCTCGAAATTGCGCCTGTATCGGGCGCATTTGCGACTAAAGATTTCGCAGTTTTGTGACTAAAATTTGTCTAGCTAATAAAGGAATTATATTCAACAGTCTTGTGTCTTACTTGCAATTGGTAGTTGTAATTTTATCCGAAAAATCTTGCGAAATTTCACGTTGAATGTTGCGTGACTTAAACGTCGAAATTTCTCATTTCCGGTTCCGGTATTGGTACATGTACTGAGGAGTATGATTTCAGAATCGGAGAAATAACCGAAATGAAATCAAGACAAATATACTATTTATATGTCGGAAAAATCTGAGACCCTTCGGAGTACACAGCACGGCAGGATTTTGCCCGATTCCACGGCGATAGTGTGAATTTGTTTGATGACGGCCCGACGTTTTTGCCTGCGTGACATATCTCGCGACATAGCCCTTTTCAACAGTGGCTGAATTAATTCATGAAACTGAGGTACTAATTGTAGGCTAAGACGAGGTGCCACGGGATAAGGAGACGCACTATAATCTATGATTACTACTAGTACTAGACGTATTTAACGTCTGAGACGTTAAAGTCGTCTGTTAAGCGCGTCTGAGCGACGCACTTAAAAGAAGACGTTAAAGTCGTCAGACGTTAAATCCGTCTGGCTTATTTTCCGTTTTTATAGATGGTTTTCACTCACGTGACCTTCAGTCCTGTGGGACTCAAATGACAAAGGCCATGGCGGCCATGTTGGAGCACATAACAAAAGAAGTTTATTAAAATTCTTTTGTAGGTGTGCTCCAACATGGCCGCCATGACGTAACGTGCAAACCACCTATACTAGACGTTAAAGTCGTCTCAGACGATATTAACGTCTGTGGCATAAAAACAGCCAATTTTTTTGCTAAAGTTGTGCACGTGCATATGGAACTTGAAAACAATACCCGTGAATAATGAGGACGCTCACTTGTAAACACAAAATCCGCGGGAAAAATTTGGTACATTGGAGCATTTGTTCTATTAACTATGATTGGAGGCCCTATTTTTTTACCTTACATGTTTTCAATATCCTTGAAACTTGCAGGCCATATAAATTGATGATTAATCTCGAGATTGCCAAATTAAAAAAAAAAAATTATCAAATAGTTTCCAAATTATCATCACATTTGTAGGAGTAGACCAAAATTGCATAAAAAAAATGGCAACAAGAGCAGCTGAACGCCCACCAATCAAATCTTTCTTTCTCGCAATCGGCCAAAGCAAACCCCCTCACTTTTTCACACACGATCTCAAATGGATCAAACTACTTTGAGATAAAACTGCATTCCCAAAGCGCATCGTTTTCTTTAGATATTAGCCAATTATGTCGATAGTATGTTTTTCACTGTATTTATTATCCCCAAAACTTCATCCCCAAAAATTTCTAAAACGCTCTTATAGAATTTGTTCAATCTTTTCCATAATCGAGGCGGCTATGGGAGGTACAAGCTTCCTTAAGCGATTACCGAAAAAACCTTCTGGTGCCGAGAAATACGACGGCAAGTAAAAAACGTCATGGCGTCATGACGTTGCTATGGCAACTCCGATGTTAATTTAACACTGGTCTTAACAAATTTTCAGCTTTATCTAATACAGCTGTGGTGACCGTTTTTCCATAGAATTGTTAATGACGTAGTAGTTGATGCTCAAACTTGGGGGGGTATCGCCCCCAAAAAATCCAGTCGAGCCACCTTAACTTCTCTTTGGTGTAAAATTGAAATACATCTTCTCGAAAGCTTACTTTGAATCCGTGATCGTTTCACTTAACTTATAAAAATTAACGTCAATGAAACATCAGTTTATTTTTTCAGCGGCCAATTCAATATTAAAGGCCCGTTTGCCATGCGATTTTTGATGCGATTTTTGTTGCGGTTTTTGTCGCGCTTTCCGATGCAATTTTTGTCGAAGTGTAAACTACAGTGTAGCGGTGATTTCCTGTGCGATTCGGGTGCGACATTTGCTGTGATTTCCCAAAAATCACCGCCAAGTTGAATCAGGTTTCGAACATGTTCGAAACCTCTGATCTGCGACATCGCGCGACAGATCGCACCGAAAAGATGCAACTTTCGCGCGACAAAAATTGCACCGAAAAGTGCAACAAAAAAAATTGCACAAAAAATCGCCTGTGTAAACGGCCTTTAACCGCTTCCGGAGGAACACGCTTTTTGTGGAATGTTTTTGTTTTTATGTCATTACGTGTATGTTTTCGACAGCATGGACGGACAGTGCGACCCAAAAATGTTCTCAAATTTTTGGAACTTCCGTTTGCGGTTTCAAATTTTTGGACATTTTTGCACGAGCTAATTTTTGTTTTTGACTGTAGTGCGACCAGGCCATTGGGTGATTCCGCACAAACCAACAGCACGTGGCATGTTAATTACCTTCAGTTGATATTAATTTTTACCTCTTTTATACACTTTACAAAGAGATTTAAACGTGTTAATAAATCAGATGAGTGCTTCTATTGAAACTTAAGTCAACCGCTCTCAGAAAGGAGTTCACACTACAAGTACGTACCAAGTGCACTTCAAGTGAATGTTAGCTCAGAAATTGAGAAGTTGGCTCGGAAAATTTTGTACGTCAATTTCTTCTGTCCAAATCTAGCCTGCGAGCAAGGTTTGTTCGCAGGCTAGTCCAAATCACACTGTGTCCAAATTCTTTTGTCTGCAAGTGCGATCGGGCCCACCTGATCCGGTCCCAAGAGAGACGACTGGTGACGAGTCAGCTTCCAGAAGCATGGCGTTCAGTCGTTCAGAACTGGAGTTCAGTGCATGGAAGGAAAAGGGAGTTGAAAGTAAGGTTGTTTGAACCGTTCGTTCGCTTATTTATATTCTTATTGTCAAAAGTATTTAGTTTTTTACTATAACTTTCAACATTCACACGGACCGACACGGAATTCAAAGCCGACAACAGCTGGCCAGATCAATGAATGAATTCCTTCCTTTATTTAAGCTTAACTCAAGCAAGTTCTTCCAGTTAATAGTAGCCATACACACATACGCCCACTTGGGGCTCTGTCCTGGTGCACCGGTACACAAGGACAAAAACAAAAGACGAAACAATAAACTACACGGACATAATACCTTATAAACAAAGGGAATACAATGTGAAATCCCTTATGAACCGGTACACGAGAACAGAACCTAAGACTTGTGGTAATTCTCAAATAGCCGCATACTTTGTTTAGTTCTAACACTCAAAGTTATCGAAACATCTCTTTCCTGTTTCTAAACGTTTAGCTTTACCTTGTGGTCGACATCACCTTTGCAACTTTGGCGTCAAGAGAAGTGCGAGTTGACCTTTGGCATGGAAGGACACATTGCTAGAATTCTTAAACTTAAAGGAATGGTTTCACGGTTCGGCGCATGTGCACAGATTAAAATGTTTTATTCGCTTTCTTACCAATTTTATCGGTTAAAAAAACACTCACATTTACTTCAATAATCACATACTATAATTAGTCCAAACAAAGCGAAGGATGACCAAAATTCACAGAAAATTTCAACGGATTACACCGACAAATTCAACACTGAATAAAACCTTTGACCCGAAGGATTTATTCTGCGCTCTGGTGGTTTTCATGACGCATATGGGTTGTACAATCATCCATTCAATCAGCTGGCTGACCGCGATATTTTCACGGGCAAATTTCCCGCCAGAGTTATCTACTCGCTTCCGATTGGTCTAAACAATGAAATTAAATGGGTTTCGTCATAGCTTGCACATGCGCCGAACCGTGAAACCCTCCCTTTAAATGTGTAATTTGTAATTTGTTTTATTGCAAAGTTTGAGATGCTTCTGAAATGCTTATTTCTACAGAAGGACTTGTCGTGCGACATAATGTGCGTGCTGTATATACAATTTGGTGTGCATCGTTAGGCAAGGCAAGGCCAGGTAATTAATTTACTATACAATGCTAGCTCCGAAGTGTTGTTATGAGAAACATATTAAGCATTTGTTAGGAATGTTTATTAGCCTTTTTTCGTTTCTCTGATTTTTTTTTTTTGACATTTTTTTTTTAGTTTGGCCCTAGGTTTTGTTGTCCTTTGCTACTTAGACTGTCCAAAACAACACTCATTTACATTTTTTTCAATCCTAGCTGTATGTTATCAACTCCTAAATATTGTGATTAGTCGGGCTGCTTGGCTACAAGCCAAGCCCGACTTATAAATTCGGTCGTGAGAAAAGTGCACTTTTTAAGTGGTTTGTAGCCTGCGGCGAAGTGTTAGTGATGTCATATCAGTTGACATAGCAACTTAAAGCTCATGGATGAATTGGATTTATTTACAACATAAGAAAAAGGAAAATGACAGAACGAAACATATCAAGTAAAAGGAACTTACATTATTGCTGGATTTGGTGAGAGTTCCATTTGATAACGATATCCTTTTCTTTCTTTTCGAGCAATAGATAAATGGAAGTAATAAAGTTGAAGTTAAAGTTGACCTTGCATGCACGAGTGATTGTGAAAAAACTGATTTAAGGATCACCTTGTGTGACCGGAAAAGCGACTGTAAAACAAATTATAATTGGATTAATTCTTGTACCTTAGGGGCACTTACAAGACCCTTAAAGCCTGACTTCACTTCTCGAAGAGTTCTTGTTCAAAATGAAATGAAAGTCGTTGAGCAGTATATTTGAACATAAGATTAGTCAAGAGAAATGACTATTTAAAGTGGCAATTTGTTATTGTTATTGTGATAATAAAATGTATTGATAGAAAGTCCTGAAAGAAACAAAACACAAGATTACAATAAAAAGATAATTGATAACCGGTAATTATTATTTCTAGTTATAAAACTCTTTAACCCATTGACACCTGAACCGCCCGTAACTGCCCGTACAAGACTCCACTGCTTTAAAAAATTGTAACTTTCTCAATCGTGCGAACATTGCCTTAACTAGCAGTTGTGAGCATTGACTAGAAAGTCTTTCAAATTGAGATACCCAATAAACACAAAAAAGTCAGCGATTTTTGCAGAATATCAGCGTTTGAATTTGGACAATAACAAAAATTACCGTTTTTAACGTCATAGAAAAACAACAAAAATCACGTTTTTGCCTTTAGTTTTTTTTATTCAAATCATCATGGCAAACCCAAAAGTCAACATTCACAGCAAAATTCAGTCCTAGTCCTAGCTTAGCAGTGAATTTTTTTGCTCTTATTCGTTGCTCGGGTCGAGCTCTAGCCTCTCGTTCTAATGCATACTGACCTTGCCTCGATTTTCAATATCACCACCGCACTGAATGCTGGGAAAAAGCCAAAAATTTGGACAGCGTTCGATTCTTTCCGCACACATTTCATATTTATACTAACTCCACAGCCACTCCGACCCACCGCCGAAATTTCGCGCTTGTTGTATTCTCCTATGGTCGCAACTTCCAAAATATGCCGCGGTAGGTCGAGAAATTCATCCAGAATCGAGTCCCAAAGCCACTTCGTTTCCAGGCGGCCATTTTTCCAGTTCAACGAGCAACGAGCCAAATTCGTAAACGAAGTACAACACCTAACTCGCTTCATTGAGAAGTGGACTCTGAACTACCTCCAAGCTTAATGATGCTCACCAGGCAGCTACTAAAGATGAAAAATGGCTGTGAACTTACCAAAAATCGTAGATAATTCATATTGGACCCTTTATTGCAAATCAACCAAGCAAAATGAGATCGTCACAATGACGTTTCCAGTAAACTCGAGCCTTCAGTGTTTTAGAACAGCAGCACTTTCAATGGTAACTCCAAATATGAAGTCACGAAATCCTATGGGGCGTGTGTATGCAGAAAATCACTCAAAAACGTAAAAATCCTCAGGTGTGAATGGGTTAAACTTTCTGCTTTTCCTTCTGGTACTCCCAGTATTTTAAGGTGTGCTCCTAAGATTTTAAGATGTGCCCTCAAAATTATGCCCCCCCCCCCCCCTTAAAATTGAGACCTGGTAGCACAAGTGCCTTCAAAGCCAAAAAAAACTTTTGAGCCCTGTGAAATGAAGCAATATATAAAAAAAATTGTAATTCATAAACTCCAGGGATTACCCCGTTAATAATGTACATGCAAACATTTCTGCATTCTGATTGGCTGAGAGAATGTCAATTTATCCCAAACAGTGCAGAAAGTTGAAATAGGAGTGGTCAACTACATCATAAAAAGGAGGGGGTGCAATTTATACTTTCAATAAGCAGAGCTTTACAAGAATTGAACCATGCATAATGTTTGATTGTCATTTTGAAGTACAGTCATTTGTATCTCAGATGTGTTGTCAGATATTTTTTTGCCTTAGATAAGAATTAGTGCTTGTTGCTGCGAGCCCCCAGGTGAGCAGCACACTAATCTTTGGTTTGCCTGTGGTTCTTTGGGTTCCCTGCCTTATCTTATGCAGGCAGTCTTGATTTTTGTTTGTCACGATGATTTTGAGCAAGCGTACATCCAGCAGTGTCATCATAACTTAGATGCACCTGGATCTGGATGCTTCTTTCGCTGTCCGTAGCACATGCTCGCTTCTCTTGCTTTGCTTCTTTGGTTTCAAGGCAGCTAGTGTGTTTCTATTTGCAATTGCATCATGCCAAATTAAAACTTATTTGTTGCTGGAAGCATTCATCAAGGTCACGAACGATTTAGTGACATTTCACGGGGAAGACAATGTTCTTTTATGAGTTTTTCAGCATTGTTACATGCTCAGAGTTTGCCGATTGAACAGTGGACTGCCGCCACCACAATAACTGTTATTGGCTGTTGTCTTTAGTAACCAGTACCCGTATCCGACAAGTTAATATATCAAGTCACTTGGAACTTTATTCCACTCCCTTGGCAGTAAATTTATGTATACCATTATTGTTATTGTTAATATTATCGGCGTTCGATCCCAAAAAATTGTAATTGCGTCGACGAAGGAGACGCTTCCTAATCTTGTCGGCTAGGCGGAACGAATCGAGAAAAGTGTCGGTACCAAATCTGCGCCATCTTGAAACGTCACAACAGTATCCAGCATTCTTAGCGCGTCGTCTAGGCTAAGCGGAACGAATCGAGAAAAGTGTCGGTACCAAATCGGCGCCATCTTGAAACGTCACAATAGTATCCAGCATTCCCAGCGCGTGGAAATCAGGCATCATCCAGGGGAGCTGGGGTTCCGAAATGTCACATGTGAATAATCTATTTGTCTTGATTTAGTTTCGGATACTGATTTTCCCGATTTTGGAATCGTACGGCTCAATATTTCAATGCCTGGTAAAAGTACGCAGTGGAAAAATTGGACGAAGGTTCTTCTCCGGACCAAGTAAGTTGTTGGGTCTCTTTGGAATCAAGCAAGAAGTTACAGATTTTCCTCGCTACCGTTCTGGTATGTTTTGAATGTTCTATCTTGATTTTGCTGTGGTTCTCTGCCTGATTTGGGAAGCTTTCACCTAAATACCGACGTCGTTCTTCGCGATGTTCTACGGTACGGTGCAATTCGCTTATGTCTTGTAGCAATAATTCTCTGACCGGCCGCGCCAGGCGAACGCAGATTAACTTTACAGTGCTCGAAATTGCGCCTGTATCGGGCGCATTTGCGACTAAAGATTTCGCAATTTTGTGACTAAAATTTGTCTAGCTAATAAAGGAATTATATTCAACAGTCTTGTGTCTTACTTGCAACTGGTAGTTGTAATTTTATCCGAAAAATCCTGCGAAATTCACGTTGAATGTTGTGTGACTTAATCGTCGGTGTCCAAGAAGTTTATCACGGGAGCACTTTTTCAGGCTTTTCTCAGAAATTTCTCATTTCCGGTTCCGGTATTAGCACATGTACTGAGGAGTATGATTTCAGAATCGGAGAAATAACCGAAATGAAATCAAGACAAATATACCATTTATATGTCGTAAAAATCTGAGACCTTTCGGAGTACACAGCACGGCAGGATTTTGCCCGATCCCACGGCGATATCGTGAATTTGTTTGATGTCGGCCCGACGTTTATCTCGCGACAAATCCCTTTTAAACAGTGGCTGAATTAATTCATGAAACTAAGGTACTAGGTCAAGACGAGGTGCCACGGGATAAGGAGACGCACTATAATCTATGATTACTACTAGTTGTATCCATATTTCCAGAGGTGTATCCAAGGGAGGCCAAGACCAATCTCATTTTTCCCCCACCAAAACAAGCCCTGCATGACCAACAAAAAAATAATATTTTCGACACTGGGCTCTCCACTTAATTATCACAACCCACCACCTTCTTTCCTCCAAGTCTGGATCCACCACTGCCCTCAGTACATTATTTTACTGTTCAAAATATTTGCATTTTCTCTTCACAGTGACAAAGAAATTATAATGTTATGTAATTCTAAAATGATGGTGATTGACCCAATAAATAAATTTATGAAATTATCAAAATTTGTACCAGCAGTGAAAAGTAAAAAGTAGCTATGTTCTCAGTTTCAGATGCCAAAAGCCAAGCCAAGCTGTCAAGTGTTGAATACTCATTTGTTTTTTTGGGGGATTGTATTGTTCAGCAGATCAAAGAAGTGTACAAATGAGCATACATGTACTTGGCATGTAACCTGCTTAAAATGCTACTAGTAAGCAGCACAAGGTTAGTTGAGAATGCAATATTCATATTTGGTGTCATGTTGCCTTATACCAAGGGATCTACAAAGATGATAGCCTGCGAATACTGCCGCCTCTCATGGCACCTGGCTGATAGGCGCATTCGTGCGAGAGAGCGTCTGCGATTTAAAGGAAGGTTCTTTGTAGATCGATATCCGTCTAAGCAAAGGTTGTGATTCATTTGTTCACGAGGATGCAGCAGTAGGCACAC
Source organism: Dendrophyllia cribrosa (assembly GCA_024195265.1). Taxonomy (NCBI): domain Eukaryota; kingdom Metazoa; phylum Cnidaria; class Anthozoa; order Scleractinia; family Dendrophylliidae; genus Dendrophyllia; species Dendrophyllia cribrosa. The sequence continues at coordinate 33,782,735 of JAJLRJ010000008.1, read as the reverse complement.
AGGACACAGGGTTGTATTGTGTTACAAAGGATAACATTATTTTCCTTGCGCGCTTTTATTTCTTACTGCAATGGTTTAGTATTTCTGTTTCCATGTTTGCCGTGAAAATATATTGGTGTAAGAAACTGCCATTTTTGTTCCTGGCCATTGCGTTGCCGTGAGTCTGAACTTAGTCTTTCCGCTAAAGGCAGACTGATGATGATAATTATGGGATTCTTTTTCTCATGTATCGCTGATAAATGTTCATTCATCCACACATGCACGAGTGGCGCCGTTTGAAATATCAGTGACATCAGTGACTTGCCATATCCGGTCGGTAAATTGGGTAGTTTCTTGGTGTTGTGGATGGTGTGATCACCAAATGACGTAAAACAATAGATTCAAAAGACACTGAACAATACCCACACCACAACACAAAAGCTAACCAACAATGGCTTCCGCAACACCAAGAAACACCCGTAAATTGACAAAAATAGAAAAACCTCTTCACTGCAGATACTGTAATACTATAAAGAGCCTGAAACTGACTTGCTTGTAAACATTAAACAATATATAAGACAAATAGATTGAAGATAAAGTCGAACATTTTCTAACGACAGATAAGATTAATCCTCGCAACTGGCGACCATATTTGTTAAATTGTGATTTTGAGTCACAACACTGCATAATTTAAAACATAATTATGTAAAATCAGATAAATCGAAACACAAAAATAGTATCAACTTCCTTTTCTTATTGGCTAGATTCTTCATTTGGATCTGCAGATGTAAGGAGAATCTCTCATTTATAGAAAGCTTTAAAGCTTAACTCAAACTATACAAAAAATATTTTGAACCACTATCCCTAGAGTAACTATGATTGTTTCTCTCCAAACTTTCCCCTGACATCTTTCACCGGGTTGTTTTTTCTATCGTACGTTTTGTTTTCTTTTTTCAGCAAAGACGTACAGTGTATCTTGTTTTTCACCGGCCTATCTTCCTTTGAGGCTCCTAAACTGCTCTATAATCGCACTTGTAACCTCTTTCTTATAACTGGTAGTTTTTTTTTATTAATATATATTTTTTGTTTTTGTTTGTTTTTGTTTTGTTTTTGTTTGTGTGTGTGTGTGTGTGTATGTGTTTTGTAAGCTAAAGTTACGTAAGGCTAAGGGTAATGTAGTAACATGTAAGTAAAAAATGTGACGTAATTTAGCTTTAATTTGTAAGTAGTTTTGCATTTTAGTTTCAATAAAAAAAATAAAAAAATAATAAAAAAAAAAAGATTCAAAAGACACTGAACAATACCCACACCACAACACAAAAGCTAACCAACAATGGCTTCCGCAACACCAAGAAACACCCGTAAATTGACAAAAACAGAAAAACCTCTTCACTGCAGATAATACAGTTGTACTACATGTATAAAGAGCCTGAAACTGACTTGCTTGTAAACATTAAATAATTATAAGACAAAACACCCCTAGTGGCCAGGAGAGATGAGAGGCGGCTGTATTCGCAGGCTATACAGAGATGAATGTGTGGATCTAAAGTTGATTACAAGCTGCGAACTTAAGGGTACTCCCAACATACACACTACACAGGTGTCCTTCGGAAAAAAAATTGTACAAAAAAATTATGCCAGTTTCAAGAATAATACATGACAAACTATATATCAACAGAAAGCTTGATAGAAATGAAGGGGTCAGAATAACACGGAGCTACTGTAAGTGACTTTTTGAAAAAAAATAAAAATTTCTCCAAATTAGCCGTTTTTTGGCATATGGACTTGTTTTTATGTTGTAAACATTGCCCTGTGTGTTTTTCACTAGTTTTGTGCTTCATTTTCTAGAAAAAAGGTCCAAAAATGCGGTCGGCTAAAAAATCTCAAACAAACACTGCAGCACTTTGTCTTTGTGTACTTCATTCCCCTTGGGATTGCTGTTTTCACTGCTTTTTAACTGCCCAAGTTGTTCGTTTCACTTGATAAAACTGCAAGCTGTTCGTTTAACTGCTGTTAAACCGCTTAAGTTGTTCGTTTCAATTGAAAAATGCGCAAGTTGGTCAGGGTTATGGTTACCGTTAGGGTTAGGAAAAACACGGAAAAACGCAAGTTGTTCGCTTCACTGCTTTTAAAGCACTCATAACTTGTTGGTTTCACTGCTGTTAAACCGCTTATTAAGTTGTTCATTTCACTTAATAGAAAAATACTACAGTTGTCCGTTTCACTTAAAAAAAGGCACAAGGTGTTTGTTTCAGTAATCAACCGCTCATTCAGTTGTTCCTTTCATCAATAAAACTAAAAAATCAAAGCACTGCAGCGTGTTGTCTTTGTGTGTTATATGCCCCTTGGGATTACTGTTATGAATACTGATCAAGTTAGACATTTGAAGGGCTGGCTGCATAACCGTTTCATGTCGAATGTCAGGCATTTTTATTTATTCTCGCTCATATAACGGACCTATCTGCCACTGTCGCAAAGCATGTCGGGAAATTCTATGGCAAATTCGAAATGGAGTTCCCGCCCCAAAAATTATAGCAAAATATTATAAGTCTGGAAGCACTTCGGATATCGGGCATTTCGACCACGGCACGGGATGGCAAATGGGCCACAACTCACAACGCTGTCCCTTTTTGATCCGGAATGATTGCAGACTTTCCCGCCGGCTCGTACTTGTCCACCAAGGTCCATTTTTCACCACGAGCGCTAAATGGTGCTTTAGACACAAGGTTTGACAAGAAACACGACACGTTTCTTTGAGAGGTGCTAGAGACTTAAGGATTTCCGGACTTCATGATGTCCTTCCATCGCCGAGCGGGCCTTAAACATGGCTTAAACCAGCACTCAGCCACTGAGTTGTTCGCCGTTCTGCCATGTTGTCGCAAGTGGGGAACGCCATCGATAAGCCTTACTTAAATAACGTTATGTTCGTTCAGGTCGTTGGTGCAGGTCAGGAGTATTGCGGTCGCATATTCTCACGATCAATCTGCTTTTAGTAATGGTGTCGTTTAGAAACTTCTAGCTGCAGTTTTGGAAGGAACTACGTTCGGATTGTACAGTCAAAGCACTAGGGGTCCAGAACTCTTTTTTTGCAGGTAAAATTTGTCAAATTCCTTAACGTGAGTACCAATTCGACACTTCGGCAATGTTTATGACACCAAAACAAGCCTGTACACGAGAAATTAACAATTTTCAAGCAAAATGAAAAAATCACCCAAAAAGTCACTTAGCCCCCTGTTATTCCAAGCCCTTCAAATATAATTTGAGACTTTTTCTTTTACAAACAGCCAGGACCCAATAAGCCACCAAAGGACTGAGGGTTGTTCAATTGAATTTATAGGGTATGTAGATTTGAAGGATTTTTGAGAAATTTGGCCAAAACATTTCTGAAACAATGATGAACAAAGCCATGTCAGGAAATTTTGATATTTAAAATTTCTTTTTCAGTGACGACTATTTACAGTAGCGCTCAGAGATCAGTGAACCATCAAACTTGTTGACCAAGCGAAGTAAACTAGTGTGTGTTTAGAACTCAACACATTATGTGTTGTAACACAATAGCCTTTGTGTTCCTATGCAAATGCTAGCACATTTGTGAAGCTCATTAGCAGATCACACTTTAAAATTATTTTGCGTAATAAAGGCCTACATAATGCAGACACTGTCACATTCATCTTTGCATTTCAATGTATCCCACTGTCAAAAACAATCCAAGGAACATTTTTTATAAAGATTTCTTGAAACTGTTTACTCAGCTGATATTCGGAGCACTTTCATTTTGATCGAACATTCTTGTGTTTATCTTTTCAACAATCAAAACTGATGGGCACAATTTGAGATGGCCAAAAGTTTTGTTATCGGTTTCGTAGCGCTTTGGCTGTTAGGCACTTTGGCAGTGAAGTTCTAGCCATGGGAACAGTTGGTTTTCATTGGCTGCTTGTGTTTGTTGACTACGCTAAAGCGGCAAGAAATAATTTCCCAAGCAAGCCACAAATAATTATTATCACGAGCCATGTAGAAAACCATCAAGTCAGCTCTGAGTTATTAGTAAGAGTCACTTGTTGCTTCGCTTTGCCGAGTTTGTTTCCACACACATTTTTAGCGTTCTGGGTCACATAACTCTTAGTTTCAATAACTTTAAAAGAAAAAATATCTTTCAGGAGGTGTAAAAACAACTGAAACCATTGGCAAAAAAAATCTAAAGCCACTGGCAGCAAAAAATAATTCATAACTTGGCAACCTAATTCTGACTAGCATGATTACTTAGTAGAACATGTTTAAAATCATGAATGACTAGCGAGAAACTATGCATTTGTCAAAATACCATATGACCAGATACTTTCTCTTTCTCGACTTTGTTACATTTACCACTTTGCCTTTCTGTTTGAAAAGTCATCACTTATTCTAGCTACAGTAATTTGCACTCCGTTTACACCAGAAGAGTTCCAGGGCAGAAATTTGATGCGATAAAAAAATTTATAATAATAATAAATTATCAAGAGATAAACATGCATGTAATTATTACATCCATGTTTATTTCAGGTTGAAGTGTCTTTTGTGTTGCTTTAAGAAAGAGCTGGAGAAAACAAGCTGGAGGCGGCAAAACGAATAATAATTAAAAAGCAATTGACAATTTGAGGCTAAATTTTACAATTTATAAATTTATAATTTATCATGTGTTATGGGTTTGATGCAGATCTTTTTTTTTCTCAATTTGATTTGTTGTTTTAGAGGCACTCTGGCAGCTCTATAAGAGAAACAAGACTCAGTTTTCTACATGTATATCATCTAAAGTTAAAGAATTTTTGCTCCACATTATACACTTCAAAGAAAGAAAATCCTTATTTCATGGCCTAAAAGGTCTAGTAGACTTATATTGCCAGAAAGCACAGTAACCTTTTGCAGATGTTCTTCCAGATAAGCTACACCTCCTATTTTGATCCAAAATTTTGAGCAAAAAAGTTCTTGCTTATACATGTAGGTGGGTTTTTACGGTAACTGGCTGCAATGATGAGGGGGTCACATTGGGTAGCACTTAGTTTTTCATAACTTTTACAGTAGTTGTATTTGATACTTGCTTATCTAAGCTTAGTGTTGTTATTTTCTTTCTTTCAGATGCAAGTAAGTTCCATAGAGAAAGTATGATCAGGCCTTGTAAAGTGTTAACTGCTAATTTGGGTTCGTTGGGATCGCATTGTTCAGCAGATCAACAAAAGTACAAGAAACTGACTGCCATTGCAACTTAAATTACCACAGGCCAGGACCGAAAGGTCAGTCAAGACACTTTTTTTTACATTTTATGTTCAGGGCTGTGCTCTAGCAGTCCCCAGGTGCCATAAACGACTAACTTCGGGTAACAAGAAAGACTGAGTTTTTGCACAGAGCTCAACTGCTAAATGTTATAGTCGAATTCCCTTTGGGTTCCCTATGATAACTCTTAGAGCACAGCCCTGATGTTTTGATCAAAACCCTTTATGACCAGTACATGTATCTGATATTAATTTAACCCTGTTTAGCCTGGCCTTTTTTGAGTTTGTGAGCCTGGCAGGGGAGGGAGGGGGCACATTGTGCAACAACCATGTTAGTTTCTTTAGATCTTTATACTGCTGTACTGGTAATTTGTGTTTTATGGCTAACAAGTAGCTGGTTACGTCTTCACAAGTGGGCCGTTTGGACTTTTTTTGAAATTTTATTTGTTTCTCAAACAATGCATGACAAATATGCATTGTGTGATATGAAAGCCAAGAATTGGATGATGTAATTTGATGTAATATGAAAATACAAAGGCATGCAATAATTCTACTGGCCTGGATTTTAGATAACCTTAAACTCTACAACTATGTGTCATTGTTTATTTTAAAATTTCCTGAAATTACTGTGAGTATAGATGCTACTGTTGAAACTAGTAGTGTGTCGATCACTGATTATCGATGATCGATCAAAAACTTATGGTGACGCGACAATTGATTATGCTTGAAGCACAACTGGTTGTTGTGGGAAAATGAATCCTGATGTCCAACAACTACCATCTGCATTGAATCCATAAAAAAACGAAATGCTCTGTTTTTTTTGGCATATACCAGATTGTCAAAAGCTTTTGGTTATAGCATTTCTGACCGCTACATCTCTATTATTACCTCGTGCCCTTTCCTTTACAACAGCATTTTCGGCACCACTGGTGTCATCGTCATCATCCCTGGGCCGCCAGGTTTCATCAAACTCTTTTCCATGAACCTCACAAATATTATGTAGCATACAGCAAACTGGCACTATGGCGGGGACAGTACACGTTCTATTATCTAGGCGCTTCAGTAGGCACCTCCAACGCCTTTCAGACAGCCATTGTAGTGCTGCTAAGTCTTCCATTATTTGCATTGGGTTTCATCAGCCAGTCAAACAATGGATATGCTGCATCCCCAATTATTAGGACAGGTACTCTCATGTCATTAATAATTTGCACCTTGTCAGGTGGGAAGAGAGTCCCAGATTGGGCATGAGTGTTCATTGAAGAGTTATCCAAAATATGCGCATCATGAACTCTCCCCGGCCATCCTATGCATAGATCTGTAAAGTAGTACTTGTGATCTACTACTGCCGGCACTATAATAGGATAAAAGCCCTTCCTATTGTGGTAGTCTACAGGGTACTCATGGGGTGCTAAGATGAGGGTATGGCAGCCATCTACATGTATTGCACCTGCAATTTGTGGAAGTCTTTGTTTTCTTCAAAAACCCTCTATCACTTCATTTAGGTACTGGGCCTCGGGTATCTGGATATAGTGTGGCAGCAGAGTCTGTACAATTTTCTGGGGAACATCTTGTACGATTTGACATGCCGTTGATCTGCCAATCCGGATAACTGACTGATGGTCCGGTATTCAACATAAGTGGGTAGTCTCCAAAGCATCACTGCAGTGCGTTGATGTGCTGGTATTACTCGTCGAAACCTCATGTCCTGCCTGCTTACTGCTAGTTCCAACTTGTCGCAAAGGTGGTTAATGATCCTCTTTCGAGGCAGGCTGGTTGGTATCTACAGTTATAACAGACAATAATGTCCAGGAAGCGATGGCCTCTCTGTCGAATTTTATTTACAATTTTGGCATCTCATAAGCGAAGAGATGGTTGAAAGTTTTAATTGTGCTCTTCTGCGAGGCCAAATGAATATAACTCAGAGGCCAGGAATCATTAAAGTTATACCGAAAAAGAAAAAAAACAAATTCTATCTTGAGAATTGGAGACCCCTTTCCTTGCTAAATGTGGATTACAAGATAGCTACTAAAACTATTGCTCACAGAATTGCTACGATTCTGCCTAAATTAATTGATGAGGACCAGACAGGCTACGTTAAGGGGCGGTATATTGGACAAAATGTCAGACTTATTCTTGACCTTATGAAAGTTACAGAGATTGAAAATATACCAGGTATAGCTTTATTCATTGATTTTAAAAGAGCATTGAATCAGAGGCCCAAAATTAAACATTTGTAAAGTCCTTGATAAGAAGTTCTAGTTTACCCTATCAAATTTTGATACCGTAAACTGGAACTTCTTATCAAGGACTTTACAAATGTTTAATTTTGGGCCTCTGATTCAAAGTTGGATAAAGGCCTTTTACAACAACTGTTCAAGTTGTGTGATGAACAACAGATATGCATCAGAATTTTTCGAATTAGAGCGAGGCATTCGACAAGGATGCCCGCTTTCCAGTGCACTCTTTGTTCTGTGCGCAGAAATACTAGGCAATGCTATCAGACAAGATACATATGTATGAGTATTCGCGGAATACAGATTTTTTATAAAGAATTTAAAGTGTCTCAATATGCAGATGATACTACCGCCTTTGTGGCAGATTTGCAATCTGCGGAAAACACTTGTTTAAATTATTGCACAATTTTCAGAAGTGTTCTGGCCTCGAAGTAAAACTGAAGGAATGTGGTTAGGCACTAATCAATCAAACAAGACAAAACATTTTGGAATTGCGTGGCCTTCTGAACCCATCTTTGCGCTTGGGATCCATTTTTCGAATAATGATACTGTTTCCTTTAAGAAAAACTTTGATCAAAGGCTTACGTCAATGCAAACCTTATTAAATTTGTGGTATCCAAGGAATCTAACGTTACACGGCCGCATAACCATGTCTTGCACTGTCCAAACTGGTTTACAATACGTCTATGCTTTCACTTCCTCTAGTATTCACCGCTTTATTTTTAGATAACCACCCAAAAAGTGCTTTTCTTTTCTCAAAACATCGAATCCCATGAGCATTTAGTGACAATAATTTAAAAGAAACGTTGTTCGGAGCCATATTTAGGTATTAAAATAACGAGAAAAACTACCGTAAGAAAGAAATTAATTAATTGCTATATAGAGAACTTTAATCTTGGATTTGCATTTGACCTCCAACTCATGAACCAATGAAAGTAAAACATACCATCACACACTATTGAAACTGAAACAAGCAACAAAACAAAACCAAACAAAAAAGTTAACCAACAAAGAAAATAGTTAAACATGCTGTGACACGTATATGCAATAACACCTTATTGGATCTTAAAAGGGCTTAGGAATTAAACCTAATAAGTGATCTATGGGACTTAGGACTAAGAAAAAACTTGTGAAGAAAAAACAAGGCGAAATCACAGCATTTAGTAGTATCATTAGCTGTTATTCCTGGCATGCTAATTTTAGAAAACCCGCCCGTGCACGTAAAAAACATAACAAAAACACCCACAACGGAGAGCTGAGTTACGTTTTGCAGTCTATTTATAATCACTTTGAATGTTAGTGCGCGCAATGAAAGACAATAGACACAACATAGTGGGCAGAACTTGGGCAGGGAATGTATCAGCAAGGCTCGGATAAAACCCACCGGCTGGATAAATTAACAGATGAGAGGCAGTGTTCGAAATTAATGGTCGTCCACTCGTCTAAAACGAGTAAATATCACGAAAAACGAGTAGATTTTTCCTCCACTCGTCCTCTGGACATGTAAACTCACCTATTCCCATGATAGCATTCCCTTTTAGCCTCATAATAAAGAACAAAAAGTGCTAAAATGGACGAAGAAATGTTCGAAAACAATAGCAAAATTAAAAGTGCTAGGCATATTTGCTTATGGCAAGTAAAGGTCTGGGTTCGACTTGTCATGAAATGCATCATCCCCCACCCCCCACGCCCGTCCCCGCGCGATATTTGCACTCTCCCCAGCTTTCACTTGCCATGAAAAACAAAAATGGCGGCCGACTCGAACTTGCGATCAATCTCGACTGATCACACGGAAAAATAGGGGACTGTGAACAGTCTATGCCTTACACGGTGTTACACCTGATCATTTTCTGATCTATTCCATTTACTTGAATGCCCCAGATGCGTAAATAAATAATATAATTATGTTGTGTTCAATTGTGGTTTGCTTTACATCTGATCATTTTATTGATGTTACTATTCCATTTATTTGAATGCCTCTATTCTAAGCAGCACAAACAACGACACTCAGTCACATACAAAACAAATTGCTTTATTTTATTGTTTTTTTTTTGTGGTTGATATGAGGGACCAGTGACTTTGCCACAGGGACCAGTACATTTTCAGCCTACTGGTCCCTTGGAAGACCAGACCCAAAAATTAATTTCGAGCACTGAGGGGCCTCGGTGCATGGCGCCATACCGAGGGGGTGCCTCATGCCTGTTACGTTACTGCAAGGCAGACGTCATTGCTGGCAGAATTACCTGGGGACAAATAAACCCAGTCCAGAGTAACAAAATGTCCCCTCCCCGACGGGGCTTCAGCACAGGGCTGAAGGGGTGCCGCAAGTAGCAATTCCCCGCCCAAAATGCTGAGTGTCATGAGAAGTACCCTGTGCGAAGCCCACACAGTGGACCGGCACAAATGCTTTATTGCCTTTTCCACAAGAGGAGCAGCTCCTGCTTGCCCCAAATGTTGATTGATAAAAGAAAATGCCCACTTGTGGAGAAAGGCAGTCAAGCAAGTTGTGATGTACTAAATAATATACATGTAGCAATAGCTACATAGTATGCTGTGATGCCTTCCTCGGCAAGAGGCGTAGTGCTTGCTTGCCCCAGAAGTTGATTGGTAAATTAAAGTACAAAAACTGAGTACCTGGCAGAGGGTTGCCGCACATCAGACATGGGAGGGGGTTGGACAATGAAGAAATCATCGAGAATGTGGATGATGGAGGGGATGTTGAGGTGATTTTTGACTAACCATTCTAGGGCCTCTGAAAGGTGCTTGAAAAGATAGGGTGCACTCCTTAGCCCAAAGGGAAGGGTCATATCGAAGTAATAACGACCTTTCCATGACATACAGTACCGCTCGCGTGTATTGCAGCACTACACGCGCGTGAAGCGCGTGTAATACACTCAGTTTACACGCATTTTACACGCATTTGACGCGCGTGTAACAGGCAAGCTACACGCAGTGGATATGGAATTGCGTGTAACAAACTACACGTAGTGGATATGAAATTGCGTGTAACAAACTACACGCAGTGGATATGAAATTGCGTGTAAAATTACACGAAATCCTTCAACTTCAAATCACCACAATGTTAGTGCGTGAAAAGAGGAGAAAACATTTACCGTACAGACCGTATCATTCGCATACTTCGTGGCCACTCCGTTTACAATGTACTATCTGTCGTGAACGTTGCTGTATTTATTTTACAGACACAAATTTTCGGCAAGCTGTTTACCGATAGATGAAGTTTCGTTAACTCATCTATTTGCTCAATATACTGTATCCCTATTGTGCTAAACAAGCGGCGCCGTTAAGTGTGCGTGAAAAGCGGACAAAACATTTACCGTATCGTTCGCGTACTTCGTGGCGACTCCGTTTTCATTTTGAATTCGATTTCTTACAATGTACTATCTGTCGTGAACGTTCCTGTATAAGTATTTTCGGCAAGCGGTTTACCGATGGATAAACTTTCGTTAACGCAAAGTCTTTGCTCAATGTATCCCTGTGCTAAACAAGCGGCTCCGTCCTCGGGCTGTCCGTCGACTGTGCGTAAAATATGCGAAAACATTTAACGTGTCGTTCGCATACTTCGTGGCGACTCCATTTGTATTTTAAATCATCAGTTTTGAATTCGATTTTTTTACAATGTACTTCCTGTCTTGAACGTTGCTGTATTTATTATACAGACAAGAATTTTCGGCAAGCGGTTTACCGCCGATCTGAGACCGAAAGGTCCGTTAACGCAAGTCTGCTGAATATATCCCTGTTGTGCTAAACTAGCTGCGCCGTCGACTGTCTCGGAATTCAAACTAAAATAAATAAACACAAAATTGGCTTTCGTTTTTCGTGAATTCTTAAAGCATATTTATCCTTAAATGTGTAAAAAATCTGCAGACTATCAGAAATTATTGACATAAATAATAACGTCCTAAATCAGAAACGTATTCGATACTTGAAATGAAATTCGATCTGTTAGCAGATCTCGTTGCCTAGCACGTGACCAAAATCTACCGTCCTTGTTTTTAGGTGTTTGCGACTTTTACACAGATTTTACACTTGAAATTTACTCCACAATTGAAATTTATATTGGATGGACTTAAAAATGATCAGGCGAAAAAGATCGTATGATCCTCTGTTTATTTGACTCCTCGTTTGAAATTTACATGTACTTTGAGTCGGACGGATGACAACATCGCAGTCGCCTTTATTTATGTAAGCTCAAAAACAACATCTTCGAATGTTGAATGTTTTAGCAAAACGACTTTGTAGCGAATCGATATGGCTACTATGGCTACGCTACGGAGTTTTTGCCGAGGAACAATTAGCTTCAAAGTGGTCTGTCCAAACTGAAGACGTTATCGTCGCGGTTTGGGCGCTATCTGTCCTGATCTGTTGGCAGGCCGAAACACGGACATTACAGCAGTCCAGGCAGTCGAACTGCTTGATACTTTCTAGCCTTGTCGAGTCAAATACGTTCGCCCATCTTTGGTATCATTTAGTTCGGAAGGAATTCATCTTAGTTTGACTTTTAAAACAATTTCATGAAGTAGTAGTATTTTTCATTGATACTCGAGTCCATAATAAACAATATTGGATCCGCCATTTGCGCGGTGTTGTGATTTCGCTTCCTCCCGTTGGGTATGTAGTCGCTTCTCGAATTCTTGTTTGACAAACTACACGCATTTGAATCACAAAATACACGCATTTTTTAAAAAAAGGGAATACACGCGTACATGTGTAATTAGGCTTTTCTATTACACGTGTGTACACGCGCGTCAAATTCGTGTAAAATGCGTGTACTACACGGACTTTACACGCATTTTACGTGCGTGTAGGTGCTGCAATACACGCGAGCGGTACTGTACCAAGGAGTTCCCAGTCTTTGGGGTGAACTGGGATAGTACGAAAAGCTGATTGTATGTCTGTTTTGGTCATAAAACAGCCGGGACCATGCTAAAGGACCAGGGAAATGGCATCATCGACACGTATGTATTGGAGGGAGAATTCCGCAATGGGTATGTTTGCGTTCAGACTGTCTGGGCACCCCTTCGGGTAGGAGAGGTGGAAAATGGTGTGCCACTTTTGGCTGTTCTTTTTTGGTACAAGGCCTAGGGGATGGATCTGAAAATTTTGAAAGGGAGGGGATTCAAAGGGACCTGCTATGCGGCCAAGTTGAACCTCTTCCAGAAGGTTTTTTTCTATTTGTAGGGGCTGCTGGTTTGCAGAGGGGAGGTTTTTGGCAGATTTAGCAAGGCAGGGACCCTGGTAACTGACCCGGAAACCTTGTGAAAGGCCGAGGGAAAGTGAAGTCTGAAGGACATGAACATTAACTGGGGTTTGGGGATTTAACGATGTGACTGTTTCAGCGGCTTGATGGCTTCTTATCACTCTGGCTTCTAGCTTTTGTAGGGAGTTCATTGTGGTGGTAGGAGAGGTGGTCTCCATTGCAGGTTTAGCATCGATGGCTGTAGGGACAGGGGTCCTGGCTGCATTTGGAGCCCCGGTTGAAGTTGTTGCAGGTTCCACATTAGGCAGAGTTTGGCCTAAGAGCAGAGAAGGAGCACCCATGAGAGAAATGATCCCGCTACCACAGAGGGGACAGTATGTTTTGGCCTGCCCGGTGAATTTCATGAGGTACAGCTAGAGGTCACGTTCTCCCCAATTGAAGGAGGGGTTGTGGGCAGCTTTTCTACAGAAGTTGATATCATAGGAGAGCCAAGCAAATCCCGTGAATTTCCAATGAGCTGATCGAATGATCTCCAGGTAGGTGATCATTTCGAGAGCTCGTCAGGGGAAGGTCAGAAGTATGGTACAGTAAACGGCAAAGCCACTTGACGATGGAATCAATGTGAGTTTTTTTCTTACGGGCGTGGGAATATTAACCTGCCTACCCTAGAAGGAAATGGACACCCAGGGGAGTTCGTTGTCGCTCTGGCACGAGTTTTCTGGCAGCAAAGAATCAAACTCAACGTACTCACCGCGTAAGATGGCCTGCTTGGTCTTGTGCATAACATGGGCTGCAATGGGTGGCGTAGTGTGTGAAGTTTGAGTCTGGTGTGTTGATTGGGAAGTTCGGTTGGGCGAGGAAACTTGCCATGAAGTTAGGGTCGGTAAGTTGTTGACGTCGAGCTGTTTGTGGAAATGAAGGCTGAACGTTCTGTGGATCGTGGTGCTGGGTGGTCGGTTGAGGTGGATTAAGTTTCTTTAGTTTGTCTTCTACAATCGTAGCGATTAACTGCGTCAACGCGGCTGGGTCAGACGTGGGAGTTCGGTTGACGCCCTGTTCTTGTTGGCCGCCATTGTGGATCTCCCGCGTGCGCTCGTTGGCAGCTGCGTTTGGTGTTTCCACTGAAATAATTTCGGGCTGGTCGTCAGTGTTCGAAGCGCCTGTGTTAAGGTCTGCGCAAGGTCTTTTCGCCGAAGGGTCCGTGGAGTCAGAGCTTCGTGTTCGAAGGGTGGATGTACTCGCTGACTCGACGGAGATTGTGCCTAGCCGTTCAAGAAGCTGCTTGCGTGTGCCAGTGATCTCTAGGTTGTTTTGCACAAGTAGGAGGCGCAAAACTTCGTTCGATAAAACAGAATTATCCATATTAGACAGTAGCGATAATTCGCCCTGCTTCAAAGGAAACTTGCAGCAATCTGAGCAAGGGGACGCTGATCGCTCACATTACATGTCACAAGACATGGCCAAATATGGGATGTATGACTGCTGGATACGTGTGGACTTAGCTGATTGTTGCTTGCCACATTAACTTATATTTTTGTTAAAATAGCATTTTATTTATAGGAAAGCAGAATAAGTAAGGAAATAGAATACTAATCTATCGAATCAAATAAATGTCTTTAAGAGAGTTGGTTCCCTGATCATTGCTTTCTTTCCAGTTTGGTAATAAATAATCAGGTATAGTGTTCACTGCATAGCTAATACTATTAACTATTTGTTACACGGCATGAAGCTTACTACGATTCCTCACTGATTCAACAGATAGATCCTTGTCGATATAAATGGAAGAGAAGCGACGACTATTCATCCAGACATAATCGCAGTCCATGCATGATACAAAACGCACCAGTACTGGCCTTGGACGACGACATTGCTCCTCTTTTGTTGGGCTTGCAGTGCTGCCAGCTCCATTTACAAAATGCTGAACATTTCATTTACCTGTGCGGTGTATTGCGTGGAATTTTACATCAGCGGAGGTGCCGAGTTCGGATATGATATCTTGCACCTTTTGAATGCACTCTTCGTTGGGAATGTTGTAAAACCGTAAATTTTCTTGTCTTGAGTAATCTTCTTGAGTAATCTTGTCTTGAGTTTTCCTCCATAGTACTATCCAAACACTCCTTTAGGTATTTGTTCTTCTCCTTGATCACCCTAATTTCTTCTCATGCAGCATTCAGTGATTTTACTGCATCTCGTAATTCGGTTCTGATAGACTTTATATCTCCTTTAAGCTCAAACATCAGCGCACTGATTTCCCCGTCAGTTTTGGTGAAGCCATTTTCGATTTTATTCTGTATACTGCTCTCACACTCAAGAAACTTTGAGTCTTCGTGTTCAGCGGTTGAGCTGGCTCCTTGTTCCCGTTTCTTATCTTGACTATTAGACATGCTTTTCAACCCGAAATGGCGTCAATTGAACGTTACTCTGTTTCTAGAGCTCAAACGTTAACGGTTTTGCCAGAAAAGATACACAGTACATTAATAACTCGCCATTAGCTCTCCATGATTTCAGGAGCGATCACAACCGATGACCAACCGCCATGACGGTCAGCCCCAGTCTCCACACTAACACCGTATCCACTGGCATCACCAAAGGCGTGCAACTGTACTTCTTGAATCGGCTGGCGGAAGGTTGCCAAAGTGTGCTGCATGGACAGTGAGGTAGGCAATCGGTTCTCCCATGCTGTCCACTGTCTGGCGATTGCTTCTGAAAGTGATGGTCCCGTGTAATCTTCTGATTGCAGGTTTCTCTGTAGATACGCTTCACATCTAGCATCACCGGCGACATGATTCCCTGTGGATCATACACTTTGGCCAGGTTAGCGAGAATTCCACGTTTCGTCAATTCGGCTGGAGAATTGGGGAAGGTTATACTTAAGGTGTCTTCGCCCTTGTCCCAGGGAACTCCAAAGAGCTTGCCTTTCCCAGGTGTAGATGTGCAACCAAGTTGTTGCTTGGCGAAGGTGGGCTCGTAATTCTTACAATCGGTCTCAAGTTCTGGTTCATTCGAGTGCCATTTGTGCGTCGGCAAAAATCTCAGTGGCTTGACATTTCAACTGTTTTGCTCTCGGTACCGTAGGCGTGCCAGAAATGAGGTCATCAACATAAAGACTTTTTAACACCTCGCTCACACTCTGGAAGGCGAGTTTTCCAAGTCTCCAAATGCTGTTGGATTACACCTCCCAACAGGAAAGGCGAAGGGGCCAATCCAAACAGCACCCAGGTAAAACATAGCGGCTCCACTTCTTTGGAATGCTTCTCGACAATCCAGTGGAACCGTAATATGTCTCTTTCTGTCTCGTGGATTCACACCTGGAGGAAAGCCTTGCATAAGTCGCCAGCGACTGCTACGGCATGAAAATGACTTCGGAAGGCGCATTGCCATGAGCACAGGTGGAGGCATCATACACAACTCGAAGTTTAGTCGTTTCAGCTTCCCCTCTCACGACTGTGCAATGTGGCATGTAGAACTCTTTTCCTTTTGCTTTTGCAGGTACTTTCTCAACAACTCCTTGCTCCAACTGCTCACTAATGACGGCATCATACTCCGATAGCATGTCTGTATGGCACAACTTGCATACCAGCGTATTTAGGTGGTGAATACTTCCTTCGTAGTTGTTGGGAAGAGGGGGATGATTTCCTTTCCAGGGCAATGTGGTTTTGTACCACCCTTCGGGAGAACGCGTTAACTGTTCCTTAAACTTGTTGTACACATTGCCCTGATCTCCTGCTGAAGTGTCCGCTAGACCAAAGACAGTGAGCTCCCAAAATGAGGTGGACTGGTAGCTGGGCCTTTTTGTCATCGTCATCCATGTGTACACCTCTCAGATGTTCGGCGAGAACTTCTTTATAGCGGGTATTTTCCAATAGAAGCAATTCTCGCTTATCGATTTTGGTCATGCTAACGTCGAGGTGGAATTTATCGTTGAATTCATGTTGAATTCTTGCAGTGTTTTTGTGGTCACACCCATAAGCATTGCGATTTGACATAAACTGGCTGACTTTGACTTTTACCTACCCAGCTTTGCAGGAACAAGACGTTGCTACCACTTTTGCTTCTACCTTATCATCATCACCAGGTTCACATTTGAGATTTAATTTGTGAGGATCTTCACGTTTCTTCTGACTTCTAAAACACAACACTTTTATCGTTGCACGTTGAAGCACTTGTTGGCTACCAAATTGCTTATCGTGACCCACAAACATCATGGATGTAAATCTCGGTAAAAAACTTGTATCCCTTGGAACCAATGTCCTTTTTTCCACATTCCTCCAGATGGGTTTATTTGTTGAGTAGTAAACTTTGGCAATAGTGTTCTTCTCTACGCTCTGAATATCGTTTGAAGGGCTGTCCGCCATTTTGTTCTGTTTGTTTACCCAATAGAAATCATGTGACCAGAGCGCGAAAAACGTCTATTGGCGAGGGCTTGAGACATTGCTCGTGTCAGAGCATCGCTGCTAAAGGACTTGCTGGTCACCTGCCCGGTGGACGAAGTGCCAGTTGAAATACTGGTTGATGTCGTTGGACTGTCTGCAGATCCGCTCTCGGATGAAAACATGGTGGCTGAACGACTGTTGCTCGTCGGGCAAACCATAGGGGAAACGCTTGCAAGAAGTGCGATAAATAGCACCGGTACACTGTAGACGAATATCCAGCGGAGAAATCCCAGGCACTCAGAAGAAAACACTCAGCAAAAAAAAAAAAAGGGGGAAATCCCAAATGCTCAGAGATTTGGCCACGCTAAAACGTGCTGCAACCCGGAGTGCACCATGCCTGTGCTCACGTGATAACCGCTGCCAGCTTCTCTTTGTTGTTAACCAAGTTAAATTGCATTTAACTGCATTTAATATCATTACTGTAATTACTATTATAAAGTAGATGTTAAATGTTAATATGTTATTATTTTTATTGGGGTTGCCACACAACTGGAAAAAAGTATTATATTTTTTACATTGAAATAGAAAAAAACATAGACAAACAGTAAATCAAAATAAAATTATTATAGTAATAAAAATTATAAAAGACAAAAAGAAAATACAATGTAAATAGAAACATTTCCTCAGTCACCACCACTCTCCATTTACCTTAAACAAGTACGAGATAGAGAACAATTAATTGGATTAATTTGGAAATATGTTTGCATCTATTAGAGGTTTCCATTTGTTGTTAAATCCCATTGAGAAATAACAAGAAGTTGCAAATTGTTTTTCAATTTCGGCTTTGCATTTTATTTTAACGATAAATTGAAGCATTGACATTGATAGAGGTTCTTTAATACTGCTGCGTTATATGTAGTATTTTACGATTAAGAGCAAGTGATTGTAAGTCTGTTCAAATTTTCTTTTTCAATAATTCCTCATGTAATTTTTACGGTCGAGAGTCCTATGTTAGAAGACATGGAGGCTTTGTACCATTATTATTATTATTATAAACTTTATTTAAGTGTCAAAGTATTTAGCTTACTAGCTAATTGTGGACACTAAAAAAAAAGTAAAAATAAATATTAATTATACTAAGATAGTTAAAAATTTACAATTCTTCACTGTCTAAAATATTTACATTAAAACGTGATATAAAATAATAGATCAATATACAAGGTCATTAAAAAGATGAATTAACTACGCTAAAATAAGTTCACAATTTACATACTTTAAGTAATGCAAATATTACAATTAACACACCCGTCCTCAATCAAAGTAGCTAGGTCTTTCTTTCTTATACATTTTCGAAAACTGTCCAATGTC
The DNA here is from genome assembly GCA_024195265.1 of Dendrophyllia cribrosa. Lineage (NCBI taxonomy): Eukaryota > Metazoa > Cnidaria > Anthozoa > Scleractinia > Dendrophylliidae > Dendrophyllia > Dendrophyllia cribrosa. The sequence goes on along the minus strand of JAJLRJ010000008.1, from coordinate 33,764,317 downwards.
CTATGCTGCCGATCACTTGTTTTTAGTTTTGACCAGAGATATGGACCAAGGTATCTTATGGAGTGTTTGCCGTATCTAACCGAGGTGTATCGGGGAATGTCAAAGTCAGCATTTCTTAAAGAGTACCTTTTATTTTGAGTCTTAAAAATTTCCGCTATGTAGTTGGGAGCGAGGCCATATCGAACTTTGTACATTAAAATCGCAATATCTTGGAGCTGCCTATTATATAGGGAGGGCAATTCTGCACGACGTAGTAGATCTTCAGAAGTGTCGGCTGTTTGGCTGTTAAAAATAACTCTTAAAGCACGTTCTTGCACCTTTTCCAACTTTCACCTGTCCGATTTCTTACAAAAGTGCCATACTGATTGACAGTACGTTAAATTGGGAAGAACTGCTGTTAGATATAACTGGAGTTTAGTCTTACATGGGATGAAGTTGCGGAGTCTTGCCAGCGCTCCTACTTTCTTACCGGTTATTTTACAGATATCACTGATGTGGTCACTGAAAGTTAGATCATCATCAATATTTACTCCTAGAATCCTCAGATTTGCTGTTGGTTTGAGCTCTTGATGATCGATGTTAAGGGTGCATTCATCCTTTACGACCTTATCGCCCCTTGGGGGCACCAGGGTCAAAACTTGGTATTTCTTCTGGTTAGCCTGGAGAAAGTTTGCGTTGTACCACTGCGTAACATTTTCCGCTTCCTTCGTAAGATCGAGGATTACATCCTGGATTTTTGGTCCACTTAAATAAACCTGATGGTCATCAGCATACATGAACAAGTTACAAGTGTGTACGTTTAGAGACAGGTCATTTTGAAACAAGTTCCATAGCAACGGACCAAGTGATGATCCCTGTGGGCAGCCCCTTAACTGATCCTTCCATGTACTTGTCATACCAGTTTATGAAGAAGTCCCAGAACTGAGATACAACAAGAGATGAAACAAGACAAGAAAATAGCATGTTTTAGATCTCGAGTGTTTGAGTTACATAAATAACTTCTACTATTGTTTGTTTCTAGTGGAGACTATGTTATGTAATTTGTTCTGGTGTGATTCTGTGATCTATAAGGCACTGTTTTGATGTTGGATCTTTGAACTTCTGTTGAACTAAATTCTGAAGTACGTTTTTGGTCGTTAAGTTTTTCTGACTTGAAAAATTGTTTAAAAGATTAAAAAAAGTTGCAAGGACTTTCTCTCTCAAAAATATTGACTTAGAAATACTGCATCTGTCACGTGAGAAGAGTTTGGACACTTTTTTAACGTTTCTTCTTCAGACTGTCTCCAAAAGCTAGCGACTTAGCTGCTGTGTAGGTTGATCTCCCAGCATTTGTCCTTGTAGATTTGATAGCACTTTGACCCTTCAGTAAGCTCTCCTGAGTTTTCATTTTCTGTGGTCCACATTGTTTCTTTCGTTACTAATATCTGGTTCATAGGCTGTTGCTCATTTCAATTGTCACAGCGCATATTTACTCTTTCATGGGGACAGCAAACTTCTGACTTGTGGTTTTATTGGTAGATCTACATGTAACCTCTGGTCCTAACTGGTATCAACTGAACTATCAAGTTTTATAAGATGCTGAATGTACCATCATTGAAAACACACAACATGCTGTGATTAGCTACTGGAACATTTAAGTAATGGCTCATTACTTCATCTCATTTTTAAAACATTAAAAAAAAAACTTTAAAACATGAAAAGATAAAAATATTCAAAACCTGATTATATGAAAAAGTCCCACACAGAGGGCTATATTAAATGAATAAAACACAAAAAATATATGTTAATGTATTGCACTGCCGCGAGTCACAGGAAATGCAAGTTATTTACAACACATAATAGCATCTCTCACTGTAAAACAGTCAAAGAGATGCAAGTATTTGTTCATGTTCATCCAAAGGAACTTGAAATATAGGCCTTCTCTTTCCCTTTGATAATAAGGCACCACATAAAATTATATATTATTGCACAGTTCATGGGAAGACTGCTGCCACAATGCTGTCTTTGGTTGCTAGGTCAGCAAGTTGAACAGACTGTTCATTGGTAATCACGTCTTCAGCTGCTCTAGCGGTTGTACCTGTGGGCTCCCTTGACAACTTGATCTCCTCCCAGTTGGCCACCCATTCCTTATTCTCACATCTGTCATAGCATCCGGCAATGCAATCGTGGCAGTAACAGGAAGGCCATACAACTTATCATCTAAACCAAGATCCTTAAGACAATTCTTAAATATTTATCTGCATCTTGTGTACGACAGCTTGGTTCCATACAACTTGTATGTTCCATTTATTGCACAAAGGGATTGTAAATCCTACAAGTTATGGTGTTTATGTTTTGGAGGAGACTGGTTCAGTGACAATAACATTCTCAAATATTTCATTTTTTGTCCTTTATTTTTTTCATTTATTTATTTCTCCAAACCTTAGCAGGTTCTCAAATATGAGAAGACTGTGCGCTCTATTCAATAAATTCCAGGACTGCCAAGCATTTACAAAGGAGCTAGGAGCTGAAAAAGGTGTGGTGAAACGTATTGTTGATGACAGGAAGAATGGAATTATTAGATATGTTACCCTTGTTTCATAAGAGTCCACAAATAAAGCGCAAAACGTATTAACACTTCATATGCTTCGCATCTTTTATTTTTCTTCTCTCTCTCTTAGACTCGTTCGTCTTCTCGATAACCCGGATGAGCTATGTCACTATACAAGACTAGTTTCCGCTTCCGGTTGTTTTTCTAGTACAATCTCTATATTGTAACAGATACAAATAGCGCTGTGCACTATTTCTAAAAATAGATTTCGCCACATGAGACCCCCCGCACAGACTCAGACAAACATTGCGACCCGCTACAAAGAAATGTATGAGCGTGAAGTGCGGTACCGACGGAAAAGAGCGAAAAACTTCGTCAAATTGTAGAGTTAGGTCCTAGAAAGACAAGGAATGGTTGGTACCAAACACTGTTGTTGGGGTGAGTGTAATTCCGACTCGAGATATCCCGACAGATGGCCGAAATCTCTCAAAGAGTTGAACGAATCGGGAGAGAAAGTGTTCATACTGTTCCCTAAACCAACCGGCAAAAACATTGAGAAGTGTAAGCGTTGGATAGTCGCTTGTTCAAGAGAAAATTTCACCGAGAAAAATATCACAAGAAACACATATATCTGTGTGCTTCACTGGCCCGGAGGAAAAGGTCCCACGGCCGAATTTCCTGATCCGCTGAAGGCGAATCTTACAACAGCACAAACAAGTCGAGCGTCTGCTCCGAAGAGAAAGGCCCGAAACAAAGAGTCGCGCCAGTGACAAAGCGATTGAAGCCAGTCAAGGAATCCCGAGTGGAACAATCTGTCCCTGAAGAAACCATTTTACCGGTCGATGCTATCGACGAAACTCCAATTCCCATCGATGAAGAGCGTAAATCGACAAAAGCAAATGTCATCGTGTATGAGAACCTGTCAGGGAAGCTTGTTTCTGACCAAAATTCACAGACTGTTTATTCAAAGCACGAGTTATCCGCTAAGGTCGAGACAATGATTTTAAAGAACGAGGTCTCTACGTCAAAAATGCAGGCTAACAGAGTAATAAGTACTCTTTCATACGAGAACATTGTGCGAGATTCAAGACTTCTAAAGCACTTCACTGGCCTCATGCCTCTACAGTTCGAGGTTTTGCATAATTTCCTCAACGACGTTTGTCCTCTCGAGACAATCAATTACTGGACTAGTAAAGATTGTCCTGAAACGGAAAATGCCAGGACTGGCCCAAAGAGTGAGTTCTCGACAAGGGAAAAACTGTATATTTGCCTTTTGAGGTTAAAGAGAGGATTTTGTCTCGATACCCTTGCATTTCTGCTGACCACTCCGGAAAGGAGCATTGACAAGTCTTATGTGAGAAAAATTTTTACAACATTCATTCAGCTGATGTATGTAACGTTCAGAGACATGCAAGAATTTATCTTTCCAGAAAGAGCACACCTAAGCAAGTTCCTTCCCAAAGTCTTCAAAACCATGAAGAAAATTAGGTGTGTAGTTGACTGTACAGAGTTTAGAGTGGAATGTTCCAGGAATTTTGCCAGGCAAGGGAACACTTTTTCCTCCTACAAACACACCAACACATTTAAGTGCCTCATTGCAGTCACCCCAAATGGTGGGGCATGTTTTGTTTCCGATTTATTTGAGGGAGACATTGACGATGTGCAAATCTTCAAAGAAAGTGGCCTTATGAAACACCTGCATCCCCATGATGTAGTACTGGCTGATCGCGGTTTCACTGTGCGAGAGCTTTTGAATCCACTCCAAGTGGAATTGAAAATTCCATCATTTTTGAAAGGAAGGAATAGCCTTACAGCTGCAGAAGAACTGGAGACACGTCGCATTGCAAAGGCTAGGATTCATGTGGAACGTTTTAATGAACGCCTTAAACAGTTCAAACTTGTTGGAAGAAAAATACCTTTATCCATAGCTCCTCTTGCAACTCAAATGGTAGTAGTTGCTGCATTCCTTGTCAATTTTCAGAAAGTCCTTTGTAAGTAGACATTTGATTTAACTTTGTTTAACTTGAATCCAAGGGGAGGGTGGGGTTCATTGGGTATGAACCCCACCCTGGGGTTCATTGGGTAGAACAGGGCTGGGTTGTTCAAAAGCTCATTAACACTAACCCAGGGTTGAAAGTTGATAATGTGAACTCAAATTCTCTTACTGCTTATTTATTGCCGACTTTGAGATTTGTCATCATGTTCAGCAAAAGTCATATATAGAAAGGTTGAATAATTATGAAGTTGTAAATTTACATTAATCCTGGATAAGCTGAATCGTGCTTTGAACAACCCAGACCAAAGAGTTAGCTGAAAACTGTATGTGTAATATCTGATAATTAATGTTAGTAACAGAGATCCAAATAGATTGTATTAAGTCCTGTCTTGAAATAATTGGCATTCAGATACCCTCTCAAATCTAGAAGACTGGGTGCTAGCGTGCATAGGTTATAAGAAACTTTCTCATTATTGTCCCACTCTTGGTGGGCTGTTTTTTTTTTTATTATTAAATATTGAAACAACACTTTTCGGTAATCCCTAGTCAGCTGTTGAGGTTGAGTTCTTTGGCAAAACAGAGGGGACCCAATATCCTGGACCTTCGGACCATGAACAATTTTTAGGGCCCCAGTCGAAAACCCGTTTTTATCGTTTGTTATTATAAACTTCAATAAAGGGTGGCAGACAATATATCAGTCAGTAAATTTATGTTTCACTTCAGTATTAGTTTATTGGAACATAACAGTTTGAAATTTTATATTTCTTATTTACATGATATTATGTACAACTTATTTACATGTTCAGTAATACAAGTTAAAGCTATTATTCAATGCTACATAGAGACAGTTAAACATTCATGACTTCTGCAAATTCTGTCTTATGGTATTTATATTTCATTTAGCTATATAATACAAGATATAATCTACACTTTCCATCAGTGTTTCCCTCCTAACCTCATCCCATGACCAAAACAAGTTATACAATAAAAAAAATTATCACTGTTCCTCTATGAAATTGAATTCAGGCTTTCAAAGCAGCCATTGTTTTTTTACCCACAACAACAGTTGCATTTTTGTCTCCGTTTGAATGTTGTAAAATTTAACAACTAACATTATACAAAAAAACACCACTGCCTTGTCCAATGGGCAAGTGGAAGAATGAAAAGTTACTTGCTTGTGGAGAAAATCTACCTTTTCGAAATAATGAGACAGGACTTAAATATAAAGCCTTGTTAATACAATGTAAATTGTTTCTCACGGCTGAGCTAGCCAAAATACATTTTGCACCCTATGTCTACATATAAATTTTCCCAAATGATCTCTGGACATTTGTTAGTTCTAAGAATTTGTCAAAAGCAGTATTGCCGATTACCAACTGTTATCTGCAATTATTAATTCAATATTCCCCAAAGCTGTATCACAGTTAAGCATTGCTATCCTAAATAGTTGTATGTGCCAGGATCACTACTGAGACAAGCCTCTAAGCTTTAGCCCTTATCTCGTGTGGAATAAAATGATCAGAAACAAAATGCATTTTGTTTTTCAGTTTGTCGTTGCATTTTGTCAGGTTCCAGAAAACATCCATATACCGGGGGGGGGGGGGGGAGACTCCCATATCAAACAGACGGGGATGCTCGTCGGAAATTTTAAATTTGACCCCTAAGAGAGACCAATCTGGGTGTGGCTCAAGCTTTTTGTAACCCCTAGAAGATACCAAAAATACAAAAAACCTAATTTTACATTTCACTATTTCTTCACGTGCAACCCTAAATGAGACCTCAACAGCCTAAAATTTTGAAATTTTACTCGGAACACCCTAAGCGAGACAAAAATCCAAAATTTACACCCTAAGCGGACGACGATCATCCCCGTCAGTTTCATATGGGAGTCCCCCCCCCCCCCCCCCAAGGATCCATACCCACCCCAAGGAAGTTCACTGTACATTCAAAGGGGAAGGGGTGTCATCAGTCAAAATGTATTAAGGGAAGTATGTCGAAGGTAATTGGAAATTACAGGGGTGTGGTTGGAGGTTTCAACTTACATAAAAAAATCTGCCATGGGGGAGGGGGTATGGATATTTTCTGGGGTCACACATTTCAAGTTCTGGAAGACTTAAATTAAATGGTAGAAATGTTTTATCTAACCACTATACACTAAATAGCTTAATGAAAAACCCAGTGGCTCAAGAAACATGTTTGGAGAAAATAAGATTCCCGAGCCCTTCTTTCTATGCTCCCTTAGGCCATCATACAGGTACCAGTTACCCTTGAAATAAAAGATACAAATGTAGTGACCACCATTCCAAAGTGTTGCACCATACAATCTAAAACTATTTCCAAATACAGAAATTACAGGTGGCGTGTTTGACAGCTTAAGATAACCTCCCCGGCTGAGAAGGTCAACTGAAAACACAAGAAATGATTTTAAATTCAACATCGAACGTGGGCTGCTCGCTCTTGCACCTGCACAGTGCCATGACATGTTTGCATTACCGTCTTCGTCTATTGTGACATCTTCAACAAATGGGGTTCTTTCTGAAGGCTGGATTGGAAATTTCCTTCCACACTGGGAATCTGGTGGAATCAGCCAGTCATCAAGCGCATCCATAAACACACTGTTGTGGATTTGCTGGGAGGGCTGTGGCAATATCACTGAAAATGACTGGACTGTGTGGACTTGCAATGGACAGGTATCTAGACAGCAAGTTGTTGTGAGAGTGCTTGTCAGGTAGGGACGGAGCAGCATCAAGAAGTAGTCGCCTTCATTACCGTACAAGTCCAAGGTTCCAGCCACAACTGTGAAAAACAAATCATCAAAAAAAAGATTTTAGTACAAGTTATGTGTTTATACTTTTGAAAAGCTTCCCTCCCCTAAACCATCATTTTGCTTAAAGTGAGAAATGTAAGTCTTAATGTTAGCTCAGGGGAGGGGTAGGTGGGCAGTTTTGCAGGATATGCATTGATCCAAATAGAATCACTCCATTCTGTTATATTACAATTTGATTTGTGATCATAACAGCAGTGATTATAAAAATACTGTTACAACCTATGAAAAAAGTACCCTCTGTGTGTGGTTAATATAATTATATTTATGATAATTTATTACAACATATTCCACAAGCGCCTGTTGGATATGAGAGGACATGCAGATACATATAGCCACCTAGGTGAAAATATAACCTAGTTGGCTTTAACTATCCGATACCCAACAAGTATGACTGGAATATTTGTTTTTTTTTTTAATAAAAAAATACCTCAAAATTGGCTCCAATCCTTACATAAAAAGATGCACAAACCTAACATATTATTTGTCAATGGTATTTGTCCATTGCCTGCCAACCAATCAGAGTTAGGATTGGCAATATACCATAGCTAGCCTGTTCCAGGCGTTCGGATAGTCGGGCGCTCCCCGCTCCTTGATGCCTGGAACAGGCTATACCATAGCAGGCTTTAATGATAAGAACTATCTATTACGATAAAAGCATACAACAATGTACCTTGATGATGTTGTGGCAAAGACTGCAATATCAGTAACTTGGCATCTGCATAAAGGCCATCATCTATGAGCTTCAGTGCTGTCGCTATCGTGTCACCTGACTCTGGAAGGTCCTGGAGATTCACCTTGTTTGATTTTACAAGAGCCTGGAAAATCATCAGCCAATTATCTAATGGACAAGTATTGGTAAGTGTAATTCCATTACTCGTCAGTCCACCCCAAGGGAAAATAGTCAGTTCCTGGTCTTGTTCACTAGCAGTTGTAGGGTTACAGGAAGTTTTGCTAACTGAAAGAAGAAGAGTTTCTGCTGCATCCATTTCATCTTGGGTGTACAAGTTGTCAGCCAGGAAGGACTCTTTGGACTGACTGGGAGGTGTCGCAGGATCCATCGTACCAGTAACCAGTCGTTCATGGGACATATCTGTTTCCAGGCAGTCAACAGGTGATGGAAAAGAAGTGCAATTGGTAGGCTCCTCGTTGTCATGATCAGGTGTCAAGTCATCAACAGGTGATGTAGAGAGAGGAGGTTCACATGGTTCTAAAATCACTGGCAGGAGATCCCTGGGGACACGCATTTCAAAAATCTCAGGGGCAATTACGCGAGTCCACAGAGCTGTTAGGTTGCGCAAAATCTTCTCAATGAGGACTTCATCCCTTGGGATCCTTTCCACTGAGTCTGGGCCACTAGCAGCATGTAGAATAAAATCGCAGTACTTTCTACCAGTCACAAGCAGGATCTGCTGACACTGGTAGAAATAGGCATGGGTACGCTTTAAAACACACTTTCCGTTTTCCACTTTAAAGCACTGCCTACTAAGAACGCTTTTAGGGACTGGGGATGTGGAGGATGTGATTGCTTCTACAGTGTACTGCTTTAAGACTTTAAGAGATTTTATCTCGATAACAGTATCACTGCCAACCAGGCCATCAGGAGAGCAACCAAGGAATGGGAACTTGGGATTTACCCAAAATCCTGTTTCAAAGACTTTTGTCTTTGTGGCATTCTCGTACTTTACTATTGCGTCTGGCTCACATTCCAGGCCATATCGCATCCAGTATGACTGGAAGTGTTCTGATTCCAGTCTCCAAATGTTGCTAAAGATAAACTTACTGGCTTCTGCAGCTGCATTCCGCTCAGACTCGACCACTAGTTTCCCGACTTTAAATGCAGACAGACATTTTGATGCAGTGAGCCTACACCATCGTTCTGAAAACCATTTCTCAGATTTACTTTGCTCCCGTGTTCCTGGAATTTCCATCAATGCTTCAGGCTTCAGGTTTTCATGCAAGGCACCCACTTGCTCTATCAAGACTCTTTCTCAGTCACAATCAAGCCTGTAATCAGTGTATGTCATTTTTAGCTGTGTTTCCCACATTGTGAGTTCTCCACCCTCAGCTCGAGACAACGCTTGTACATTGCAAAGAAAATTGTTTATGTGCTGCACGTTGACCTGTCGATATTTGGCTGGTCTCGGATCAAAATCAATAACATTCAAAGAGGCGTTCTTGTTATTACCTGGATATTTTGCATCGCTTACCCTTTGGGGATTTTTGTTTCTTTTCTTTCCCTTGTTCCAAGAACATTCTTGGCTTGTGCAAGGTTGCGTTAGCAATGGCCCATGCTTTTGAACGTGGTCAAGGACAGAAAATAAAACAGCCACAACATGACTACATCGACCCAAAGACGAAGCCCGGCAAGGTTCACAGGAGGCATGAAGAATAGCGCCACTGTTCACAGATATAACAATAGTAACATTGTGTGGAAGATCGCTTCTCATCGATGGCCAAACATGAGCTCTTACAAAGTAATGGTCGGCGCTTGCCGTGTCCGTAACATCGTGCACAAATCCTGAATCAACATATTTCCTCCCATTTTTCATCGGCTTGTCAGTCATATGGCCCAGTCCGTCTTCGATGTCTTCGGTTCCATTTTGGATAGATTCCAACGCATAATAGTGGACGTGTCCATAGTTGAACAGCGAAGGAATGTTCTGCGACGGAAAAACGCGCCAGCCGGTCGTAGGAATAACGGGAACAGAGTTTAAGGGGCGATTTCCTTGGATCTCTGAATTTTCCTTGATGATTTTAGCAGCGAACCATTTACCATTGTCAATGCTTGGATCGAGCGTGTGGTGATTTCCGCTCTTCAAACAGTCGCGTACACGTTTCACAAGCTCGTCTCGTTTCCCGTGCAATTTCAGCCCTCTACATCTCAGCCATCGTTTTAACTGTTCCACTGTATACTCCTCCGGCTCTCTTTCGAATTTCGACCCAGGTACGCCATCCTCATCCGTTAAAACAGTAAAACATTGCTGCGTACTACTCGCCATTCGCATACATTTCCCTTACTTCTCTTACAGAATTGGACTTTGTTTGTCTGAGTCTCGGCGGGGGTCTCAAATTTCGTGACGTCATTAGTGCACAGCGCTATTTAAAGAAGAAACCTTGCAATTGAATTTCCATTACGGGTATTGGAATGCCTTTGTTATCATTCAGCAGTGAAACAGAAACAGTTTGTTTCACAGTTTTTATTGGATACATTTGTACGGTCTTCAGTTGCAAATGTGTTGAGGCAACAACATAAATACACTTTAAAGCTGTATGGAATAGTTTTGATATTATACACTGAACACTAATTATGGGTGCAAATTGTGCAGTACTGATATGAAATAATTTTATTGAAAAGATTTTGCTTCAAACTTGGAAGATAACATAGGGGTAAAAACCCCTTTTCAGACCTCAAAATATTCACATTGTTCTCATAAGAAAGTCATTGAGATACAATTACTTGTTTTGTTATTTTAAAGGAAGTTGACATTCTCAGAATTTGTTGTGAAAATAATTGGCTCAAGAGAGTGACATGTGATTCTTTTTGCTGTAACTTGTCAGCTTCAGAATACAAGAAACTTTATGATTAGAGGGCTACATTGTTTCTGTTATTTTCTTCGGCACAACCTTTTGTTTCCTAGTTACAGTTAAACAGTTTAAGACAAGTACTTCAAGCACCCTCTAGTAGGTTTTGCCTCAGCAACAGACTTCTTGACCTCAGCCATGAATTTATGATAACAAAAGAAACATGTGTCATGTTCACCTTTGGAAAACCCACAGGAGCAAAAGTGTTGTGGATCTGAGGTAACACGACTGGGGATGAGGCTGTCTCTTGATTGATGATATGTCAAGAGAGATGGCTGGTGGAGAGGGAGCCAAAGTTTGCTTATGTAATCATGCCTAAAAACTTGATTCCAGCGCTCTTTAACTAGGCTGTTTCTTGCATAGCTTTCTACCTGAACATGCTTGGCTTCTCTCCCTTGCATGGTGTTTACACCTAATCCGGTCTTTTATTTCTCGAACATCCACTGAGTGTGAGCATGGACCAAAAGCCCAATGTTCCACACTGTCCCTGATGCAGTGCCTGTGAAGAGTGCCACTGCTGTAAAGTAATCTCGAGCTATGCCCTTGAGTTGATCAAATCCTGGGAGAGTGTGATACATTGAAAAAAGGGAGGCACAGTCACTGAGCTTGATTGCAATGAAAGCAATGAACAAAAACTTCATAAGCAATCGAGGATCTTCTGAATCTCCCTTGATAGCATTCACAAGGTACATTAACCCATGCAAAATTAGTCTAGAATCCTTCCCAGTCAGTCTGTAAGAAAATTCTTTGTCTTTAGACCGATCTTCCAGCAGCCACTTTCTGAGCTGCTTTTTTAAGCATCCAGCTTTCACATCGCATTCTATAGCCTTCATATACCTTGACATTGCACATGTTGGGAACAATTCTGATAGGCTGCTGATTTTCTGTGGAAGGTCACTTGAAGAAATTGCTAGGTCTAGTAGCATTGTGTGCAAATGCTGCACCCCATTGTTTTTTAGGTGAAAAGGCTTTACAACCTCCTTATTACACAACTTGTCAATCAATGGCTCAAATTCCTGCCTTGATTTTTTGCTGGCAATAAATTGAGTGTTTTTTGTTCTCTTTGTTGGGGCTGAAAGGTTGGCGGGCAGATTTGCCTTAAACCTTCCTACTTGTTTGGCAATGCTCAATCGTTCTTTGTAGGACCATGGCTTTTATTTGCAATTATTTGTTGTCCCACATTTGGCATCCAGTGTGACAGTGTCCACTTTTGAGACATTTGCAAAACTGGAAAAATAGGTGGCAGCATTGTTTAATTCCCCATTAAGGAAAGCCAAAAATTTCATATCTGAGGGAATCAACTGAAAAGTGTAAGTTACTTTCTTCCCTGACACTGTGTATGTCTTCTCAATTGCTTCAATCTTGGAAGCTAATTGCTTAGCAAATTGCTTTACAACAGGATGGTCTTCTTTGCAGTTTGCAGCAAATAACAAAAAATTATCATTTGGGTTAGCCACTCATGGCCCCACATTAATGAAGCTCACCAGCCAAAACATAGACTCGTCCCACTTTCCGAATGGTGCCCCATCCCCTCCAATTGCCACTTTAAATGATCCTTCCTTGTAACCAAACCAATTGAGTTTGTCATTGTCCTTTCTAAATTCCTCTGTTTCAAAGTGAAATTGATTCAGCATAATCAGCATTGTTTCCAAGTCTCTGTAGACACCATCAACTTTTTGATCCATGGGTAGGGTAGGGCACAGTGTTTCTCTCACTGAAAACGTTTCACCGACATTTATTTCTTCAATTTTATGCATGAGAGCACTGTACGAAAGTGGTCATGGAATGGGAATTCCAAAAGCAAATGTTATTCTGTCCTTTGAGAGATAACCTTCATGTTTTTTCCCTGTATGTCTTATTACAATTGCTGATCTCCCTTGCTGATACTTTACCTTCCCAATGATCCCCCCAGCATAAAGTAGAGATAGAGAACGGATGAAATTTTCATTGCTTTTCTCATACTCCTTCGCATGAGTCTTTATATTTGTAACAGCTGCCCTTTTAAGCTTTCTAGAAGAACCAAAATATTTAGAAATATCAACCATCTTGCCATACTTGAGAACAGTGGAAAACATTCTGTCAAGAGCAGGAGCTCTATTTTCCACTGAGCCTCCATTTACCTCAGAAGCAGCAATCAGGGTCTCTAATTGCCTCCTGTGGGCACTGCGTTTCGTTAAATTTAATTCACCCTCAGCAGAGATTTCAGTTGGGCTTTTTTCCAACTTGTAAAGGTATTTTGCGAGATTTGAAATGCTGTTGCATGGCTTTGGGTTGGCGGCGTCACCTCAATTTGAAACTGATCTACAGATTCTCGTACCTTCTCACAATTTTTTGTAGGCGCTCTCACCTTTTCCTCAGAGCAGAGAGCTCCTTACTCTTTGACAAATACTCTTGTCGAAGGGTAGCCCGTTCTCTAGCAAAATCACCAACGGAATCATTTCTTCTGAGAAAATGCAAGCGTCCTCCATGTGGGTCTTCTCTTCTTGCTCCCCATCTATTGCTTGCTGCATCCACCGGTCACAGGTTTACCTTTCAAGTAAAATCGGGTATTTTTGAAACATTTTTTCCAATATAAAGGATAAATTACGAACGCTTGATTCGAAATTATTAATGAGCAATAGCTCTTCTGTGGTTCTACCGTTCCTATTTTGAGCAAAACCAAAGCTATAACTTTATTTACCCTTGTTTTTGAAGGCTACTCAAGGCTTTATCTTCTAACTACAATTGGACTTGGAAACCTTTCTTCACTGCGAATGAAAAATCACTAAATATGGACAAACTCAATGAGTGAGGCATCAGAACACAAAGCTTGAAATCTGTAGATTTTATATTTCAGCGCCAAAAGGTTATTTTCAGGACCAGGCCTCTGTAAACGGGCAAAATAAATGACCACCAGGGTCCCGTGGGGTCACCATAAAAATGGCGGAGCGGCATTTTGCGATAGGAAGACTGGTAACTAGTGGACATTTCTGTGGCCGGATTTGAGGCCAAAATTTCCAAGTGTGCTTTGAAAATAAAGGCCCCTGCTGGGCTCACAGGTACCTTTAAACTTGGTACCAGCTGTCGGTCTTGTAGGAATGTTGAATCTTGCAGGCAAGGTTGGGTTGGCTGGCAGAGATTCTCGGGTGGTGATTATACTGATTCAGGAGTGGTTGTGGTGCTAGTGTTTGGGATTCTGTCAGATGATAAAGTTGTTAACTGGAGTCAATAGTGTGGAAGACTGGCATGAGGGACTGGAACTTGTTTGGCGAATTGGTTGAAGTGTGAAGGTGGCATTGGCAGGATTATTTACAATGGTAACCTCGTTATTTTCATCCCATCGGGATGCTGCCTGGGCTCTTCTTGTTTCCAACAAGAATTTTTGTCTTTCTTGATCTTTCTTCTTTTAATTTTTCTCTTTCCTGTCTTTTTTCTTCTGCTCTTTCTCTTTAGCACTCTCTGTTTGCTTCTGTCTTTTTCTTCTTTTTCTGGCCACCTGTCTCCTCCTCAGGACTTTTTCTTTTCTACTGTGCTTCTGGTTCCTTGTCTCTTTTTTTGCCTCATCCTCTCTCTCATAAGCTCATTTTTATCTCCTGTTAAGATATATTTTGGTGGTAATAAATTCAACTCAATTCTGTCACTCAACCTCTTGACATTTGATACAGATAGCAATACAATGTATTTATCATGCCATATCAACTTGCTCTTGTAGCAATCTTTGTTGTGATTGTTTAAAGGTTTTCCTTCACTCACAAACGTTGTGAATGTATTTGTTTGAGTTCTTATTGGTCCATTGCATTGTTTGGGTTTGTTGTGGTCGGTTAAGAGGCAAAGAAAATAATGCGCTGGCAATTTGGAAGTGACAATCAATTTCATAAAATAGAGTGAACATAAAAATGATAAGGACCCTAAAATGGGGTCATTGAATTGAATAATCAAAACCATCGCAAGTGGAGAGTAAAACGTCAAGCTCTTCATACCAAATGCTTACCCCTTTTTCAATTAGCCATGTATTTGAAAACCATTGCCTGAAGTTGTAGCTCTCCTTTCAGGACCAGTTTGCACTGGCTTGTAGTTCCTCCCGCCTAGATTCATACTCTTTGACTGTTGATGCCCTGGCAATGTGGCGCATCATTGTTAATACCTCCTCCTTTATGTCAGTCATGCCATTTGCATTTTTGTCAGCCATTGCTCCTAGGCTTGTTCCCAGTGAAAGTCGCAAAGAAACACCTTACTTGCTACCGAAAATACGACAATTGAGTGTTGTGTGAGCATAGTAGTGCTGGTAAAATGGCATGCAATACTAATAACAATAACAATTACAATAATTATGATAATAATAATTTTAGTGTGTACTAGCATGGAAAGATACCCTCTATCCCACATTTATCTTGTTCACAGTAATCTGTGAAAAAAATTCAAGTTGCCATGTGGGGTTCCAGGACTTTAGAATTTCTTGTTAATGTGATTGTGCAGTTGTGCAAGACGTAAAGCATCAATGGTTGGCATTTCATTTCTCTGGTAATAACTTCATGGTTTATGTTGTTAATGTGATTGTGTAGTTGTGCAAGACGTAATGCATCAATGGTTGGCATTTCTAGAATATACACAGAAAATAGCAAGGGTTGTGCTTTCAAATTTCATGATAACGGATGTATAAATAAATTAATGATCTTTAAAGAGGGAAGCCACATCACCCACAGGTGGTTTTCATGCAGTTCCTACATTTCAAGATCAAATACAGTAGCAGTACTGAGTTTTTGGTCGAGTTTATTTAAGTCCACTGTATAATAATAATACAAGTTTTAGCAGATTCTGAAACCACAAACTGATCCCTAAGTTATCACTTAACTGGAGTTAAAATGCAGAATTATTACTCAAACACTGTAAATCTCTTATATATTTTTGTGCTCATTAAGACATACGAACACAAACCACACCAACCGTTCATGCTTGTCTTGAACCAGAGATCAAGATAGTGCATGTTGAGTTCAATTTCCACATGTCTTTCAGCATTTGTGTTCGCACTTATATTTTTTAGTTGCTGGCAGTTCAATTTTACATTCAGCCTTTTAAAACAAACAGTATAGAGCAAGAATAAAGGGTTTGATATATAAAACTTGCCACCCAAGCAGATGCTGCAAAGTGGCGTATAATAATGCATTAAGAATACATAATCAAAATGTTAGGAAAGCTTTTAGGATGACTTACCTGTGTATAGCTGAACAGTTGTATATTCAGCTTGTGACTTCACATTGTCCTCCTTTAAGATTTCAAACAGGGCTTTCCGGCTGTGGTTACCGCCAATGACCTCTATTTGATAAGAGTCCATTAAGTTGCTGTCAAATTCACTTTTTGAGAGAAGACCTTTGATTATTCCATAAAAGGTTTGCCAATGGACAACGTGCGTCTAAGTAATTCTTGCTTTAGTAGTTGTACATAAACATCACCCAAGTCTCTTAACTTTAACTCATCTCTTGGAGGCATCAAGGAAACAGTTAAGATGTTAAAAGAACCTGTGTTGACACACAAGAAAGCCAAATGTAACTATTCGTTTAGTAAGTAAATCCATAAAGTTTGTACCTTAACCGCCGATATTACTAGATGTTCTTGAACTGACATGAACACATATTTATCATGCATTTTTTTGAAATAAACAATTTTCTTTATTAGTGCCTGTTCAAATTTCTGCAATTATGGTCCTAAACGAAAATGACTAACTGCTCCAAATAAAATCTTTTGAGACAGTATGTGAGATGACAGGATTGCCAAAAGTGTGAAAGAGAATCAACTCTTTGACACTCCAAGTTAACGAAAGGTTAACAGCAGACAAAATTAACATACACTGCCTGTACCTGGGATTGCAAACTTTTCTCTTACATTTGCAATGAACGTTGTGTTCTTCGTCACCAATTGACAAATATTTCAACTGTTCAACTGCCTTGTTTGCTCCATCTTTTACTAGTTCCTAGTCAAATCTCTGGGAAAACCATCTGGTAATTTTTCAGCACCACCAAACCACCCTCTTTGTTCAAAACTATTTCTCAGCTGTTAAGCAAAATCTCAGAATAATGTTGTTATATTTTAAAAGAAGAAGAGTCGGCTAGCAAAGAAACGTTATTACATTTAAAGATTCTGCTGCTTTTGTTATGATCAGGGACCTGCAAAGTTGGTTAATTTTAGAAAATTCAATTGTCAAAAACGGCTCCCTGTGGGGCCAAACTTTAATTAGCTGTCACGTGATCATATGAAATTTAAAAGACAAAATAATATCGTTTTGATTACTTTCTCATGACTACCTTTCACCACACCAAGTTTGAGGTGGGGTTGTTTCTGGCCATTTCCAAAAATCCTTGAATCATTCGTGGACCTGGCTCTTAATGATTTTGCACTTGACTACAGGCAATTCGAAAATGGCCTATTGATTGCATCATTATTCTAAAATAAAATCAAAATCAAAAACTAAAGCAAGACATTCAACTTACCATTGCATGGGTTGGATCTGGTTTCTCCACCAGATTACCTGGTATGATTTCCCTCGCCACCCTTTTCAGGGAGGCAGGGAATACATAGGTGGGCCTTCCACAAACCATTGACCCAAGAGTCATCTTGTTTCCAAACTAAATGAAAATTTCATTTCAGTTACAGATTTACAAATTGAGAATTATCTTCCCCACCATGTCATATTTTCAATAGGCCCTCCATTACTTCACTCTTTACCTCTATACATGGGTTGTGAAATTATACAAAGGAATCCTGCACTCACTCATTGAAGGAAAATTTGAGCTTTGGGTTAAAGTATTCATTCAGATTCAACCGCTTTTGGTGCATTACAATTATAGCGAGGGCCTCAAGGTATTGGCGAGATGGTCAAGAATAAACTAGGGCGTCCGAATTGATGAACAGCATCAAGAAGATACCTGTGCTACCAGTGCCAAAATTCTGTGGAAAATGCTTTAGTTTCTAATGCCCTACTGGGAGAACATTTTCCTACTCATGGAAATAGCACCACTTACAGTTTGCCACAACCAATTGATCGTAATGAAAATGCAATAACTTGTGCAAAATGCCATTATCCGCTATTTGAGAATAGCTGAGAATTAACTTTTGTCATGAAAGAGATCTTAGTACTTAAAGGCCCATCGTCACTTACCGTGACTCATTGCGGGCGTTCTAGAATTTCTGGCCGGCCCCAGAAAATCCATTTTGAGGCGAGAAAGTTTGATTCCTAAAATAATCCCCTTACATTGGGGAATCTGTATCATCTATTAACTTCAAGATGATTTCGTTCAAATATTTAGTTCATATTCCAGGCATTGCATCTTGTTTTTGTATGTTTTCTTTTATTTTCCATCGTTACTGATACGTTTTCTAAGCAACGCCGCCGAAGGCTCGAGGCGGCTGTCAAGAAACGAGATCCTTCAGAAGGTTTGGCTCAGAAATTCGGTCGTCCATGGAAAAGAAATAGGTATATTAGATTGCCTACTACATGTAGTTAAGATTTATCTTCAAATCTTTTTTTTTTGTAATTTTTTTCCACATACAGATACTGTCAGTTGACATTTGAATATTACTAGCATTGATGCATGACTGGTCGACCGTTACTGTAAACAACAAAAAAGCTCAAAACTTCTCGGCTCGCCGGCGGAGTCGTTTTTGCCAGCATCTATGTAAAATATTCCATGGAAGTTGAAGGAGGATTTCTCCGTCCCTAGCCGTTGAATTTTTTTTTATGCAAACTTCTGAAGCCAAGAAAACGTCCTCCGCCAGCGGAGCTCATTAATTATGCCCGATGCAAATAACAGCCCACAAAATACAAACACTTCTCGGCTCGCTGGAGGTTTCGTTTTAAGGGGCATCGACCTTAAACTTTCGGTAAAAATAGCAGGAGGATTTCCGCGTCCCTCGATGTGAAAATGTTTTCGATGCGAACTTTCGAAGCGGAGGTAACTACCTCGGCGACTGGAGCTACACAAAGGCGGGTTGAGCGGCCCCAGACAAAATGTGAGACATGTTATACGAACTTTTAATATCTAACAGGACCGCTTCTTTGGATTTATAAATTTTAAAATCAATGTCGAACGAAATTTCAAACTCAGTGTTCATTTCTTCCTGGAGATGAGAGGCCAAAATTTCACTTCGCGAGAGATCGCATTTATCTGGGTCCAAATCAAAATAAACAATGCGCGGTGCATCATGGTAAGTGAAGATGGGCTTTTAAGCGAGATTCGCGACCATCATAGAAGGGATATAGCGACGGGCACAAGGCACACTCTACTCCTTTTCTTTGTTCATAGTCGTACAAATTGAACTTTTTGTTACTTGCAATAGCAAATTCTCTCTTTTGGATGAATGATTTGTACACGCTATTAGGCATTTTCATAAGGTATTTGTAGGCTGCATTACATTTTGCATGACTATTCTCAGGTAATTGCTCAATTTTCTCTAAAACACTTTGTCCACTCCAAGTTAATCGAAACATGCCACCCTTTTTGCGATATCCATTGACCATGTGCTCATAATCTCCGCAGTGAATATCTAAAGGTTGCAATGCAATCATGTGTTTCTCTGTTAGACCTCGTAGCTTTTTAGGTATGCCTTTCAATTTGGGATTTATGTAACGCTTTTTACTACAAGTACAGGTCTTCACTGTCTTAATGATGTTTCGTTTCGAAAACGTTGAAAAAAGGTTTATTGGCTATAAGTTGCTTGCACCTATTGCAGAAAGTCCAAGTACCATGTATCATCCAAAATTTGAGATAACGAGTTTCCTTTTTGTAGAGTTGTTTTGCTGCTGCTGGAAATGGCGCTCTATCATGGTGGTGTCAGCGAATTACTTTGCCTCATTTTCGAGCCTATTCTCTCTTGCTGTTGTGTCTCTCTTATACTGTCGTTATTTTTGTCTAAGGTTATTGTCCTTTAAAACAAATTTCCAACTTCGTTTTTTCCAAAACTCAATAGATTAAGTGGGGAATTTCTAAGTTAGCCCTGTCACGTATTCCCTGAGACACTGAAGAACTCACAATTTTGCTGTAAAAACCAAGTATATTCTCGCTTTGATTGTAGCCAAGCAAGAAAGCGCTGATCACATGACTTGAAATCCGACCCAATGTTATTTTAAGTCTATTTTCGAATGTTCTAAAATGTTCTCTACAATAAACATATGCGATCCTAAATAAGAAATGACATTCGTGGTCCTCAATCACAACAAAATATGTGCTAACAAATCAACATAGTCTATCATCAAAATGAAAGGAAATGAATAACTCGGAAGGTCATAACTCTAGAGCAAGCGTGTAAGTCCTTATACTGTAATGCCGTGCAATGTCACACTTTTCCACACTCCCCCTATTAAAGTTGTCCCAACTTTAATACTGCTTGGTCACAGAGGTTTCAGTCCTCATTCTCATTGACAACCACACCCACTAAGCAGTTCTCTGCGATCCGGCTTGCTTCTTGTCTTGGTCTGGTGGTCACCGGTCAATGCTGATCTCTGCTCCCCTCCACAGAATCACCAACCATATCAATATTATTGCTCGCACCACCAATTTCCAAATTGCACAGCAGCTGAAGGGGTCGTTCTATGATGTATCTGTTGCCGGTTCGGATCTTGTATCCCCTGGTTACTCTGTCCTTTCCAATGATTGAAGTGACCATGCGCCCGACTCTGCAGTTAGCTCTGTTCTTGGTAGAATCCTTTAGGAGTACTAGTGCACCCTTTCTTAGTACTACGTCATCCTTTGCTGTATGTCCGCTTTTGAAACGCTCCTGCAGAGCAACAAGATACTCCTTTAGTCAACGTTTCCTAACCTTCTCTCGACACGTCTTGAGGTATCGCAACCGTCTTGTGATTCCCTCCTGTTTGTCAGTTGCATCGTCTGGGTTTTCCTTTGAGAAACCGTGCCGGCTGTCCTCGTAGCAGAATGCTTGACATAATGACTGGCTGCTCAATTTCTTTTTCCATATAACAAAGCGGTCTGTTGTTCAAAAACGTCTCCACGTCCAACAGGACTTCTTCGAGTTTTTCAAACATCAGCAGTGCTCGTCCAATTGCTTTGGCGAGGGCGTTCTTCATCATGCCAATCAAACACTCAAAAAAGCCGCCCCACCACAGCACACGGGACATGTTAAATCTCCATTTGATTTCTTTGGTCGCTAGATAGTTGAAGACATCATCTTTCTTTAAGGCATCAAGCCACTTCTTCGTTGCCTGGAGGTCTTGGCATTGTGAATTCTGTTCTGAACCTGGGTAGGGCTGAAGTAACCAGCGCACTCAGGACTTTCACACGATACTTCTTGCAGTAATTACAGTTGTTTTGGACACTCTTGACCTGGGATCTCAGTTTTGGGATCCAATGTTTCCGTCGAACTCTATTCATGGTTGCAGCTACTCCCCCATGCAAGGTTTGCAAATGACAGTGTTCTATGATCCGACGTGCTAAGGCTGATTTCCTTGGGATGAAGATGGGTTTGTAGCCCTGAATTCTCTCGTCGCATCTCATCACACCATCGTCGTCTGTTGTCAGCTTAAGATGCGTTGTCATGTCACATGTCTGTTGGGCGATTTGAACCCACGTCTGCTCTGCTTCCATAATTTCAAATTTGGTGAGTGGTCCATCTTGTCTTCTCTTTCTGCAACCGTCTGTGAAACGCCTTACGTAGGATGTTATGTGCAGAAGCTTCCAGTATGGGTACTTGCTCGAGAGCCCTTCTGACCATCTTTTCAATGTTTCTTGAGTCTTATCTTCTGTCAACATCATCGCTTCTTTCTTTCTCTCTGACTTTGTTTCATCTGTTTCTACGATTGCCGGTTGCTCTGGTTTTTCTTCCTCATCGGAAATCCAGCTGGGGCCTTTGAACCAGAGTTGTTTGAGTTTGTCTGGGGCTGCTCTTCGGGTTCCAAGGTCGCTGGGATTCTCGCTTGTGGGAACATACATCCACGATGAATCTGTAAGTTCCTCAATTTTCTTAACTCGATTTCGAACAAAGGTGGACCACTCTCCGCAGTTTGCAAGCCAATACAGTGCTGTCATGCTATCCACCCAGTTGTAGTAACCAGTGATAAAAAAGGATGTTAAGGCCTTGCTCACACCATTCTGGAGTTTTGCCAAGATGTGTGCTGCGACCAATTCCAAGCGCGGAATACCCTTTGGCGCGACTCTTGTTTTGTCCACCAGCAAGCTTTGGTCGACTGTCAACGAGTCTTTGTAAGTCACAACATAAATCTCTTGCTGTGAAGACACATCGCGGAACAGTGATGGTCGATTCTCATCGCAGACCATTGACCCATGCCTCCCACTTCTTCTGAATCTCTCTTGGCACCTCCTCGTCCCAGTGTAATTTAAGAAGACATGCCTCGCTGAAAATCAATTTCGCAGTAATAGTGACCGGTGCACTCCATCCGAGTATGTCATAGACGCTGTTTATGGCCGAGATCATTTTCCTCTTTGTTAATGGCCTCACCATCTCTAAACATGAACTGAGATCAATGGACAGCGTGTCTTCGTCCTCATCCCATTGAGTGCCAAGTATCTTTGTCCTTCCACTCTGATTGTTAACCACTAAGCTTTTGGCATACAGTACAGCTCAAAAATAATGCACGCGCAAGAACTTCTTTTTGCATCCGCAAAACCGCAACTTGCGGCTACTTGCGGGACACTTTCGCTAGAGTCCTCCAAGCCGCAAGAACTTCTTTGCGCTTTAAAGCTTGAAACCACAAGAACTTCTTAGCGCTTAGACATCTGGACCGCAAGAACTTCTTTGCGCTTCGATACCTGGACCGCAAGAACTTCTATGCGGTAGCAACATTAACAAGACGCAATACACCGCTTTTAGTCGAACGGCACAGTCGAAATAAAATGGTTTTGATGTTTTCCTTCCTGCGAAAGGTCTAATCTACATTAATAAGAACTTTTGGGATAACATGTTTTTGCAAGATGAACATTGCTTTTCTTTCGACGAAGAGTTTTGACTCAATGCGAGTTTGCCAACTTAAGTTTGCTGTACATGTATGTCAAGGCCGTTCGCCGCTCGCTTGCCGTTTATCAGCTGTTCATCAGCTGTTCAAAAACGGCAGGGGTTGTGATTACCAATTAAAAAACAATATTATATATCAGAGAGATTAAGCACCGCATTCTACAGCAAACGACAAATGTCAGCTTGGAGTTGATTATCTTTACTGTTCTCCGAATTGTTAAATAAATCCACTAGAAAAATAAAAAAATAATTCACATATTCATAACAAACGGAAAACTATTCACTTTAACACGGGAAAACGTACACTAATGCTTATCCGTTAAATTAAATGGATAAGCGTTAGTGTAACGGATAACTTGATAGTTTCGAAAAGGAACAGCTTCCGAGAATAATTATTTATCAGACTGTACCGACAGTCAATATTCAGAGTTTTGGAAACATTTTGCCGACTCAGGAAATAATTGCGCTGGATGATCTTCCAAAATAAAACAGTTAGTTTTTCTCTCCCAGAAATGTCATTGAGCATCTGTTTGGCCAGACACGAGCGAGATTCAAGCCAGAGAACAGTCCCGCTCAAACGAGCAAGAATCAAGCGACTAATGTTTTTCTCACTTAGAATGGAGATCACGCGGATGGATTGATGGATATAAAAGTCTTATTTTGTAACGATGATGTGATTTGCCCTGATCAAAAATATTTTTGCATCACTAGCCTGGACAATTTTGAATCAAAAGATTACCCCCAAGAAGTAACACGTTTTCAATGCCCCAACGCTCTTTTCGAATGGATGGAAGCTGAAAAGATCATTATTGATTTTGATAGTGTGGCAAATCTGAACAAGACAAAAAATCGAGACTTAATTAGCTGATAAGCAAAAGCATGACTAATGCTTGACCTTTAGCTCGTCGAGTCGTTGTTGGACATTATGCAAAACCATGTTGTCTCGATTTGTTATTATTGATTTGTATTTTTTTGAAATATTGAACTGTAATGTAATAGGCAAAGCGGCAGATACATACATGTAAAATCATAACATTTGCTGAGTAATAACGCTAATACTTCTTTCAAATAGACAGCAATTACACAAGGTTCCCTGAGTCGCAAGCATGACAAAAGCGTGAGTTGTTTTTGACGTTATGCAAATTCAGAGTCTGAATTTGCATAACGTCAAAAACAACTCACGCTTTAGTGAATTTCAGAGCGTCTCGGTTGTTATTGTTGGCCTTTTGCTGCCTTTGAATATGTTGCAGAATGCAACAGGCAAATTCAAAAGAATCTGATTTATTATTAATATAAACTGTACAAGAGGCGAGTCATTTGCTGTCTCGAGGAAACGAATTTGGAAAACAAAATTCGTGACTGTTAATTTACATTAGGCGTCTTGGCAGATTCACTCAAATACAATCAAACAATCAATCACAGCCAGCCATTCGAAATTTTTCTTCAGCCGCTTGGCCGCGAGCGGTTCCAAATAATCATTTAGCCGTTCAGCCGTTCAGCCGTTCACAGGAAGCCGTTCGAAATATTAAATTCTTTAGCTGTTCATCCGTCACAGCCAGCTGTTCGAACAATCATACAATGTCCCGATAGTGTAACTCCGATCATCGACACGATCGAGCGCGACATGTATAAACTTTTTGCTGCTGGAAACTTCTATTCCGGTCATCGACACGAACGCAATAAACTTCTTGCTGTCGGACCCGGTAACTTCTTCTCAGATCAACGACACGAACGCTATAAACTTCATGCGGCTGGAGGCTGTATTATTCTCCGATCATCGACACGAGCGCTATAACTAAACTTATTGCACATGAGCTAGACCAGGTAAAACTTCTTGCAGGTTCTTGCGTCTTAGGTTCTTAACTTCTTGCGGGTTCTTTCATCTCAGGTTCTTAACTTCTTGCGTTTCGAATGTTTTTGTGGGTAAACTGCAAAAACATGGCATTTTTGCTATTTGCGACAGCTTGCACATTCTTGCAGCGCAAGAACTTCTTGTGCCACTTTTTGCGCGTGCATTATTTTTGGGCTGTACTGTATGTCTCCTCTCCTTCGGTAACCTGCGTACTTGAATTTAGACGCTTCACGCTCTGACAGAATCATGGTAGACTCTTCCTTGAAGGTAATGACCTCTTCCTCAGAACCGCCTCCCCCTTGTATGTCATCAACATACGTGTCTTGTAAAAGGGACTGAGCTGTTGTGGGGTGGGTTTCCTCGTAATCCATGATGTGCTTTTGAAGAGTTGCCCCCCAGTATGTGAGGACTTGAGGTAGCTCCGAAGATGACTCTCGTAAAACGGTATTCAGTGATGTTCCTTTCAGTAAGGATTCGTTGGGCATCTCTATCTTGTTCGTGTACTCTTATCTGAAGGAATGCCATCTGAATGTCCCCTGTGGTGCAACACTTTCGCATCCGATTACATACATGTAAGAGAATATCAATCAGCAATGGCTGCAGCTGTGGTCCTGTTTCCAAACAGTCGTTCAGGGATGGGTTTTGAACGTTTGTTCTTGCTGAACAGTCAAAAACGATCCTCATTTTTGTTGTTTCAGCATCTTCCCGAATGACTGCTTGATGAGGTATGTAGTGTACAATCTCCCCTGTTGGAAGTGGGGTACTGGTTCAATTATGCCATCTGCGATCTGCTCTTTCATCTGGTGGTCTTCCAATCTTCCCATCTTCTTAAAGTGCCTATGAAATGAATTTTTTTTCTTCGTTTTTCATTAGTTTATTATGTCCAAAGAACGAAAACAATAATCATTTCCCGAGGAAAAGAAAGAAAATCGGTTTTTTAGCCCCTCGAAGATGCGTCACTTCGGTTGAAAAGTGGCTCCAATTTTTGGAGAGCCTGGGGGCGAGTGGGCGTGCGTGATGACGTAAATTACGTAAATAGTATGACACATTGGTTTGTTTACGCTATAATTCCCTTGGAATCCTTTAGCGTGATGGTCATTTTGCCAACGTTTATGGCTGTACAAATGTCAGACAGCGCCTAATTTGTTTCTTTACAGTCCTCTGAAGGTGAAGAGGATCAGTTTCGGATCACTCTTGATCAACTGAAATGATCGTGTCCACTGTAGTTTTGCCGTAGCGAGACGAACCGACTGTGAAAGGTATACATTTCAGTAGCACAGCGTCTCAGTGGTTCGCCAGTTGAGTTGTAAGCTTATTGAACGCAGAGGCGTTTTTGTTATTTCTTTTTAGTGGCTCGTTGACTAGCGTTTATCGAACGCGAACGATATATTTGTAGTACAAACAATCGTGATATTAGCGCATTAGCGACTCGGCCGGTCTTCTCTGAAGTTCATTGATCGTGCGTAGAGGTTATGAACTTATTTTATCGGCTTGGCAATTCGCTCGTCTACTTAAAGTTCTTTTTTCAATGCGAAGGATATGTCTTGGCGGCTTGCTAGTTGAAAGTTTCTAAATTATACTGATATGTTATGCATATCCGAGGTGGTGTTTTTCAGGCGGCTTGCTGAATTGAATGTGATGGTGTATTTTTAGCGGCAAGGTGCCTTGATAGCGTATTTTTTTATTTATTTATTCAAAATGTTTGAACTCAAGTATATACGTAATAATTATGCTTCTTAGTTCAGAGTCTTGCCAGCGATTGATCGTTTCTGGAAATTTTAACCACTTGGCGGCTGGTAAGTGAGTTCAAAGTATCGTGTTTACATTTATGTCTGATTTATATTTCATTGTATAAAAATTGATCTGATCGAACACGCAATGATTCAGCGATGTATTTTGTTTCGAATAGCATTTGTACGTGTAGATTTTTGATAGATGTTCCGTAGAATAGACGCCTTCCAGTGAACACTTGCGTCGCTGCACTTTGAATTTTATAATTCGGAATACCGTATAAACATTTATATTACTCGCCAGTCAGTGCCGATCGAGTCAGTATATTTTTGTAGGCCTCACTGACTTCGACGGCTCTCCAGTCGAGCCGAGGTTTGAAGGAACTTCCAAACAGGATATGGATTGGAAAAATTATGCTTGATTAAACGGCCTCACCGGCCGGAATGTTATTTTCTTTTGCAAAATAATATTAATCTTAACAATAAGCGCTTTCATTGAAAACAACATCGCTTGACGTACCCTTTCCGATGTCGACGAACAAATTTCGTGTATTTCTCCGGCCTATTTTCCACTGGAGCAAAATAAAGCTTTGTTACACCCTCTGTTATCGAAGAATTCTAATATCTCGTATGTTTGAGGCCGCTCGCCACATAATATTGGTCCACCTCTAGCGACGTCTCTTGTCAGCTCTCTTGTTCTCTATATTCCCGCAGCAGTTTGTACAACTATTTACGTCACAGTGTAATATGACACTGGTTTTGGCCGCGCACAAATTGGAGCCACTTTTTAGCGCCAACAACCTAACTTTGAGACCATAAAAAAAGCATTTCGCATCGTCCCTAACACTTTAAACCTTTTATTCCAAGGTCTAAAAAGGTGAAACTTTCGATACATCAAAAAATAAATTTCATTTCATAGGCACTTTAAGCCTCTTTGCGGTTGCTGTGGAGCCGAGCTGCTGCCAGGTTCTTATTTACAGGGAGCGGGACATGATCTTACTTCCATGGCAATTTTGTCTCGTAGTAACCATCAGGTGTCTTTGTCAGTTGCTGTAGAAATTCCTCATGCACCAAGGCATCCTGTTTTGTTCCTGTGTCAGCAATCCCGAGAACATCAATCTTAATATCCATATCTCCTTTCCATTACAACGATAAATAGTCAAACTTACTGACATAACAGAATTCTCAGATATGTGCATGCTTTCGAGAAAACATGGGAAAATAACAGAATTCTGAACGTCATAACACCTCTACGTTCTTTGCGTCACCCATGGCCGCCTTTAAGTTGGCTTCTTTTTTCTTTTTCCATTTTTTTATTTTCAAAAACGCACTATCAGGGAACGGGTCTTTTTGCCTTTGGAAGATCGCTGCCTCTGCGGACGATTCTTGCGACTTTGGTTTTCCGTCGGCATCACAGATTTTCGCGAACGGATTGTCTTTGTCAACTGCCTGTTGGTTTTGATGGAGCGGGCGACTTTGTGGACTTCTTTTTGGATTTGTGGCTGGTGTCCGTGGTAGATGAGTCTGACGATGTGGTGTCATCGGAATCCGAATGTGACTCATGACGCAGGGTAGTTGCGGATGTCTTTTTGTGCGCAATGTCCTTCAAACAGTCGCGCAATGATGGATGAATGTCTAAATTTCACAAATTTAATTGCCTTGAAGCACAGTAGTACATTGCATTAGATGTATGCTGTGGTTCAACGTAATATGTTCTACTCTCGGACAAGCTACAATATTTTCTCTTTTTTTTAAAAAAGACGGGAATTTTATTGACTATTATCAATATTTTTTTTAAGACATGAAAATGCTAAAAAAGCAGGGTACAATGCAAAAAATTACATGAAGACATACTTCAAAGAAATAAACAAATTCACTTTAAACTGAAAAACAAAGACTAACACTAGAACATCGGAAAACAAAAGATATGATATTCTACAATGGTGCATAACATATATCTGAATTATCTAACGAAGAGATCAAAACCATTCTGAGTTATTTCTGGTAGAAATTTAACTTTTCAACGTCGTTAAAAAAACGTCGAAAACATGATTTTTCCGAATTTCCAAACAATACATGATGAACAACAACGATGCACAATGAAAATGTATAGCATCCTTCGAACCAAAGAATTCATTGATGAAGTTTCAGTTGAAACAATGAAACCACTGTCCTATAATAAGACTTTGAAATCCCGACTTTCTGAATGTTGCAATAACTCAAAAGAGACATTTTTACCTCTCTAAGTCCAACTTTAACAGACTGATCTCCTTTGCATTATAACGAGAAATACTGAAAGTCGCAGTTATAACACTATGGTCAGATATGTGCATGCTAATGAAATATGAGACTTGGAGACAAAAGCATACGCGTGTTACAGATCCTAAAAATTAAAAATGTCAGCCGATATTGATCTCACATGGGTTTTTACGAGTGTCTGAAACTTCGTATGCGTACTCAGTGCATCATTATCTAGCTGGAAGGTGTTGTCAAAAATGACTTGAGCACATTTAAAAATTCGAATTTTTTTTAGAGAAAACATGGGAAAATAGCAGACTTCCCAACGTCATAACTTCTATAGAATAAGACAGAATGAATCGAAATTTGAGCACAGTATTCCTCTCGTTGAATACTAATGGAATGCCAAGTTTCATGAAAATCACAGATGTCTTCATGGGAAGATAGCAGAGTGGGCAACGTCAACTCCTATAAAATAAGACAGATTGAATCGAAATTTGAGCACAGTAAACCTCTCATTGAATACTAATGGCATGCCAAGTTTGCCGAAGATCAAAGATGTCTTCAAAAATTCGAATTTTTTTTAGGGAAAACATGGGAAAATAGCAGACTTCGCAACGTCATAACTCCTATCGAATAAGACAGAATGAATCGAAATTTGAGCAAAGGATTCCTCTCATTGAATACTAATGGCATGCCAAATTGCATGAAAATCGCAGATGTCTTCAAAAATGTGTTTCAGAATAGTTACCACTATATGACGGGGGGCTTATTTCGTGATATTCGACTAACCCTCCCGCCCACCCGGCTATTGGGTTAAAGTGGCTTGTGTCCTCCTAGCGTTCTTCGCTTTGTTGCTTTTTCGTCCTTCGATGATGCGTCTCTTCTCTATCTTGCGAAGAAGAATTTTCCTCTTTTTTTCTTTTTCACTGATTTGCATTGTTTTCCAAATAAGTCATTGGTGATAAAGATATCAATTGTTTTTAATTTTGTTGAATAGGAGGAAAGCGTTTAGATTCATGTTGGATTTTCATTTTTTTATTTCAGCTCTTCCTATCATTGCGAAGCTAATTATCGATTTTTTTTTAGTTACTTCAATTGTGTAGACAATAACTGAGACATAATGAAGAATTGAATTGCTTTTACTTTTTTCTGATGTTTACATTGATATTCTTTATTGCTGTCAGTTGGTTTCTGTCGGTTTGTAACAACTTCGATTAGTAAGTCGATTTGTATGTCTTCTATATGCTGTTGGTATTAGTAGAACTGGAACGAGTGTTAGTGTATTAGTAAGTTAGCAAATTAGTATAGTTTTTGGCGCCTCTTGTGAAATGACAGTGAGATCTTGTGTTTTTAAGAGTCTATGAACTTTTTAATTGTTGGCTGCCCTTTGTCTTTTGGTTTCTGCTGTTTTCTAGGGGTGTCTTTGGACGATGCTTTGCTTGTTTTTGCAGATGTTGCCGTGGTTTTGGATGACGTCTTTGTTGGCGATTTTGCTGGTGACTTGGTAGCAGTCTTGCCTTGTTCGCTTTTCTTTGATGTATCTTTCTCGGCCATGGCGTCTTTGAGCTTTCTTTCTTCGGCTTTACTTTTCTGTTTGTGGAGCTTTTTTTGATTTAAAAAAGCTGTTCTTGCAGATGGCGTGTGTTGTCCTGCCATGGTAGATGATTCTGCCGATGATGGCTGTGATTGTCGGCTTCCTGTAGCGGATGCTATGGTTGCAAAAGGATCTTCTCCGATATTGATGTGTTGTTTTAATAGAGAGCTCTTTTCTTTCTTGTTCTTGGAGGTGGCACTTGTTTTTTTGATGGATGAGTCAGAAGATGATTGATCATCTACGCTTGTTTCAGATTCTTCCGTATTCTTTGGTGGAGACGTTTTTTTGGGTCCGAGGTCTTTCAGTATGGACTGAGACATGTTTGGGTCTGTTTGTTGAGTGTCTGGTGGTGTAGATGGACGTTTGGGTTTGTGGGTAGATGTTCTTTTTGGTGGCTCTGGTTCTTCGGCACTGCTGTTGGACGCCGTTTCACCCCACTCAGGCAATGATGCAGAGGGTCTTCTGCGTTTCTTTGGACTTGGAGATTCCCATATTGTCTCAGAGGTTGTAGCGGGTCGTTTTTTCTTGATCACTTTTGCTACTGGTCGCTTTTTTTTGGGTGTTCTCTTTGTTTTCTTAGGAGTTGCTTGTTCTTCCCAGTCTGAATCCTGCGATTGCGTAGTAGTGAATTCTGCTATTTCTTCTTCTTGTTCTTCTTCTTCGTCATATTGTTCTTCGATGTCCTGCTCTTCGTCTTCATCCGATTGTTGCGCGTCCCAAATTGCAGATGTTGACTGGGAAGAGGATCTGTGAGCTGCGGGTTTAGAGTGTACTAAGATTTCTTTCATGAGATAGGTTCTCATATTTTTTCGTGTTGGTGATTTCTTGAACGCCTGTACGGACTTGGTTTCCCTGCAGTTCTGGGCGAACTCTACGGGATTCCATAGCAGCGTCTGCAGCGACATTATGCTGGAGCTAATGAGAAACATAGCCCCACTAGCCGCATAATAATGCTTGATACGTTGTTCAAATTTGGGATCTGACTCCATTGCTTTCATGACGAGTGACAGATCTGACAGGGTGGGTGGTTGACTCATCTCGCGATCATTATTGTTGAATCTACGCAACGCATCTTTTAGCGGCAGTAGCTTTTTCTTGATGTCTTGGACCGCGGACGAGGAAAAAACTTTATCTTGGTATTCTTGTAAGGTTGGTAGGTTACTATTCATGCTGTCGGCAAATTCCGACATAGCGTAGTAGGGGCGGGTCAGCCATTCACAGGTGAAAGACTTTAGTTTCTTGAATATTTCGTGGTCTGGTAAGACCCCGTGAGCTTTCCCGTATGGTGCGAGCAGGTTTTTTGTGTGATGCTTGCTGTAATCTACACTCTCTTGTGATGAGGGATCCCACTGCGACATCGGTCTTTTTCGAGGAGAAGACATGTCTGAAATTATAATATGTTACTTTGTGAGAGATTTGTTTGGTTGGTGTTTTTCTTGGCTGTGAAAGAGTCTCTCGATAGCATCTTGTGGAAAATTGTGAATAACAGTAGATTCTTGATGTCATGGGCTGGTGTAGTGCTTATGTTGTTGCACTTTGAATATACATAATTATGTCTTATTGAAAGGCTGCTGTGTGCTCTCGTGTTATTTTCTTGTAGAAGAAGGTTTACTGTAGAGTGTCTCTGTTTAGAGTGGTGTATAAATGGCTACTGATGGCAAAATGGTAGTTGTACACATGCGATGCATTGGCGTTCTATGGAGCGAGAAGTAGCAATCTTCCTTGTTAGTCGTTGGTGGAAAGAGTGGATTAAGCTGCGGTACTTTTGGGTATCTGGGTGCTATGGAATTTGTGTTTTTTTTAGATAATGAGGATGATGCTTGTTGATGACGATTAGTAATATTGCTGAAAGTCAACAGGTAGGAGCTGGTTGCTTTTCATGGCTGTTATGAAGGTGATGTCTTGAGCCTTTCTGATGCGCGACAAGGCGACATATCCAGTTCCAGCGGGGACGAATGATGAATCCATCCACAAGAGAAGTTTGTTGATTGTAGCGCCTTGAGACTTGCATACCGTTAAGGCGTACGATGGTGTGAACGGGTAGACTATGCGTCTTTCTCCATTTGCGTTGGTTTCCGTGACTGGGTGAGTGAACACGATTTTCTTGTTTGTTAACTGTAATAATATAGTGTCTCTTTCTCCACTGACTATTGTAGCCTGCTGTCCGTTGACTACACCAGCTGCTTTATCTCTGTTTTTGGTGATTAGTACTTGCATTCCTTTGTATACTGGAAAAGATGTTGTTTCGGAATCACAATAGAACGTGGTTAGAGGTTGCTGGTTTTCAAAGGCGTTATTCAAGACCGTATGATTCACTTTTGCAGCTGCATCGCGCGAGACTGTCAAGATGGTATGGCGTGGATGTTCGGATGCGATATTCCACAACTCTCGTTCGTTAGGGGGTGGATTGGTAATCAGGACTTTATCTCGCTGGAAGGCGTCTAGCACGTCTTGACTAGGTCTACTGTATCGCACATAATCCAGGAAGTCCGCGTATTTCGGGTCTTGACATCGAAATTGCGTGAATAATGCAAATCTGACTGATTGCTGCTTCAGTATGTCATCTACGAGGATTGTGTGTGTTTGTCGAATCTTTGTACCTTCTGAGAAAATAGGCTGCTGTTGACGTTCATCGCCAGCGATAACAACAAATGGTCTCCTCACTAACTTGTTGAGGGTGTTGGGAATCAAGTTGAACATCACTCTGCTTATCATGGAGGCTTCATCGATAACCAGGATGTCGAAGGAGTTCAATGCATGATTAACTGAATAGCACTGGTTTTTGGAAACAGGAATCTTAAAGAGGCTGTGAATAGTGTCGCTGGTGATGTTATCGCCAAAGAGGGTGCTGTAACCAATGGCGAGAATGGCCAAAGGAGTGGCAACGACTACTTTCTGCTCATGTGTATTGCAATGATGTATTAATCTCTTGAGTACCTGTGATTTCCCTGTTCCTGGTTTACCGACAATGAGATAGAACTTTTTCCAAGGAGATACATTGGTCTCGTGGTGATGATTGCTGCTATTTCCGTACAGTTCGTGTTCCCTTTCGT
Organism: Dendrophyllia cribrosa; assembly: GCA_024195265.1. Lineage (NCBI taxonomy): Eukaryota > Metazoa > Cnidaria > Anthozoa > Scleractinia > Dendrophylliidae > Dendrophyllia > Dendrophyllia cribrosa. The sequence continues at coordinate 33,730,957 of JAJLRJ010000008.1, read as the reverse complement.
CTATGCCTGACAGTATTGTTTGGAGAATAGCATCTTGTTGTGGAGACAAAGGGTATAGATCTTCCGTCACGTCGGTCAAGCCGTCTCCAAGCGAACGGTTAATGACTTTTATTTCCCACAGTCTGAGTAAGTCATTTAATGATCTGATGAAGAATACAACTGTGTCAATGAAGTGGCTCTTGTGACCTTCTGCATGGAAATAGGATCGTATAACACCTTCATTACGGCAAAAATCTGGACAGAGTTCGACAGCTTTAGCGAAGAAACAGATGCTCTTCGGCAACTCATCTTTGCGATCGTGGATGATTTCTTCAGTGTTCGTATGTGGATGGTTGATAGCAAGATATTGAAAGAAGAACTCGGTATTGAATACAGACAGATACCTCATTGCTACCAAAGTTGATCCTTCTTTATAGGGTCGCGGAACGTTTGGTTTGGCATCGTACTGCCGTAGCCATTCCAAGAACGAGAGATTCCTGGTTTCGTCTGGTCTTCTGAGATATTTCTGATATTCTTTGTGCATTTCTGCAGTTCTTGGTGTGGGAGCGTTGACATGTTTGGTGCGAGAGCTGCTCCAAGCTATCTTGGTGTCAGAAAGCTGCAGGATCATTTCTGGTTCTAGTGGCTGCATGGTCCGAAGAAATGATTGGGCGACTTGAAATGCACCAACGTCAGTTGAATGTAGTGCTTCGGTTTTCGCGCTGTCATGGCACTTGGAAACGTATGATGAAACATATGAGAGGATCATTCCTTTGCCATCTGTGCACTGCACGTCTATTCTGCATTGTAACGCTCCTAATAGAGTGGTAATATAGGCCCTGATATTCGATGCAAAATCTTCTGGACTGTACTGGAGTGATAGTGTTGTTCCGTGTGCAGTTTCTTTGAAGAAGGTGGGGTGATTTTCTACGGATAATACGGTACTGTCTGATGTTTGTAGATCTGTTACAGTGAAGGCATCAGCACTATTGCTCCAAGGAATAGATGCATTGATTAGCTCTGCACGTATTTCGGTGATCTCATTTAGCCAGACGAGCATGTGGATGTGGGCGGTTCCTCTCTTTTGAAATTCCAACCGATAAAACATCGTTTTAACATTGGATTCTTTCGGATTTTCCTTGTTCTTGAATAAATGACTTCTCCAGCGTTTGGTGTTTGTACCACATAAGAATCCTCGAACGATCTGTTCTAAAACGTGAGCTATGTGCAGCGTTTCTGGAATGGGCAGCTGTGTGGGACCTTTTGCTGTTACAATTCGAAGATCTTCTAGCCACGGTGGAAATGGAAAGGTCCACTCGAAGGGGCTGATTGTGACAAAGAAAGATGGATATCCATATTGTCTCACAGCGTCTATTAGTGCTCGATGCTGCCATCGCCAGAATTCTACTGAAAACGTTTTCTCTTGGAGAGCTGTTGCTGGAGAGCATCTAGAAAACTTAGCAGTGTTGATGGCTCCTGTAATGGTTTTAAATAGCCATCGGTCGTACTGGTAGTGTAGCAATTCATATGTGCAGGAGAAGTCTGCAACTGAACTCCTGACTTTCACCATGAAGGACTCCTTGCTGCTAAGGCGATTCTGTTTTCCACTCAACTGTGACTCACACATTGATGTGCAGTGATAGAGATGTGGCCATAATGCGCACTCAATGCCAATGAAGATGGGATTTGAGTAAATCTCAAATGTGTACGGAGCGCGGACAGCTCTTCTTCTCATGACGACAAATTTGGAATAGCTGGAGTCTGCCTTGGACATCAGCGTAGTAAATCCAGCTGTGGCTCGTGTTCTTTTGTTGATGTCTTGTAATGCAGCTATTTTCTGCTCTACTGAAAGTGTGCTCCAGGTGACCACAAATGGAGACGAACGTACTCTGTAACCGTGTTGTCTCTGCACATAACGACCGGTGTGAATCTCAAGGGGTCTTAATGCTACGATTTCTTCTTGTGTTAAATTCTTGAGTGCGTCAGGTACTTTAGAGAGCAATGGAATGTAGTATTTACTAGACATACAACGGCACTTTGTTTCGTCTTTCATCGGACTTCTTGCTCTGTAGTTCTGGAGCATCTTCTTTCTCACTAGACACTTGCAACGTTTACACATCGACCAGGATAGATGTTTAATCCAGAATTTAACGTCTTCTGATTCTTCGGTATAGAGAATAGACGGAGAATCTTCTGTGAAGCGATCACGATGACGATTAAAGAATGCTTCTCGCTTTTCTCTTTGCTGCTCCAATCTTCGGTGCTCACGACTAATTCGTTCTGAATTAATTGTCCTATATTGTGAGATACAAGCAATCAACCGTTTTCTTCTTGTTCTCCAGAAGTTTAGAGATTTGGAACAAGTCCATTTGACTGGAGGCATTTTGCTGCAAATAGACCGAAGTTCTCTTGTGAAATTCAACGAATGTTTTATCAAGAGACTCTTTCACAGCGAAGTTTCGGTAACACTTGTAACATTGAATAAGTGATATTCTGAATTATTAAAATGGGCTACTAGTTTATTGCTGTCTATGTAACGTTCGCCCATGTCTTCATATGTTGTAATAAGTCACAAATCACATGTCGATGGGAAGGAAAAAAAGAATTCTCAGAGATTCTATACTGTGTTACAATGTCTAGCTCGTGCACTTTGAGACCTCAAAGATACAATTATTATAACTTATGACTTATCACAACATGGATTGTAAGATATGTACTCATACTGAGAGAGTCGTACTAATCGTTCCTTTAATAGGCTGTCTAATGACTTTCCGACTCTAAAAAGAAAAAGTTTTACTCACCAGTGAGATAAAGTGCACTTGATATGCTTCTTTGCTGGGAAACGATATGTAATGAAGAAATCTGCAAATTAAGAAACCAGGATGACCTTATTGTTTAAGAGTCCACGTTTCGAAGAGGCATATAAACCAGAATAATCAGCAAATGATATGATCATGGAGAATTAGTATCCACGTACCTGTCTGAAGATGTGTCTTAATGCAGTATCCTTGAGAAAAATTCTCTTATATGTATTCCAAAATCAACAGAATGATCTATGGATCAAAAAGAGTTTCAATGTTTTTATATTCATAAATACGTTTAAATTATTGTTCATATAAAGATATATTATCTTATAGTACTGAAAAACTCATTTCAACGCTTGAAAATGACATAAAAGACCAATTTCTACGTAAAAAAAGAAGAAACGCGAAGCTCATTATAAATTCAAAATGGACGTTCATTATATATTCAAAATGGATTCTCATTTACATAACTGTAGTATTTGTATGAGAAAGATTAGATATACATAATTTTAAGACAGCAAAAACATATTGATGTCCAAAATGTCTAATAGGAGAATCTATATATTACAGAGAGATTATATTGACAAGAAAAAACCAGAAAAAGAGTGCGAATATATAAAATAATGCAAAACATGTTATGACGCAGTTGAAATTAAAAGACCATTACGTAATGCAATATGACTTCGTAAAGAAATGAATAACGAATTATCATACGAAATTCTTCATGAAGAATGTTCTACCAATTGTTACATACCTGACCGCAATGTAAAAAACGTTAGAATCCTTTTTGAAATGATCAAAGCAGAGAAAAACCACGCATCGAAGTAAAAACAATGTAACAACAGTGAAGTGTTCAGTAAACCCTGGGTTACCTGTGACTCACACTGATAGGTGCGCAAACGTGCACATGAATTAACTATTGAAAATGACGTCTATATGAGAAATAAAGTACTAAATTTTACAAAATCAATTGCCTTGAACCACAGTAGTACAGTGGATTAGATGTATACTGTGGTTCAAGGTAATACATTTGGCAATTCAACGATAGAATAGTTTTTTTTCTGTTTCTAAAAAAACGAAGTTTTATGAATTAATAGTCTTTTTTTTTTTTTCGTCGTAGGTGACTGGAAAAAATAGAAAAGCATGTCAGAATACTGTAAACGATATTTTAAGATAGAAAACTATCAAAACGATCTTATAAAAGTCATTTTTAGAAAAAAAAAAAAAATTTCGCCATTTTTTAGTACCAAAATCAGCATTTCAGACGACTTTGAGACGACATATTTTTGAGAAAAAAAATTCATAAGATTAGAAAACAAGAGCAATCAGATCATCTTCTGATGAAGAACACGTATATAAAGCATCTTCAGAATAAAATAAAAGAACACAGAGTTATTTCAACTATAAATTTGAGCTTTGAACTTTGCGCAAATATGAGTTTTTGTTGCTCAAACTAGAAATGTAATTTCTGATATCTCGGTCACATTATGTCGTAAAGTGCTGAAAATTGTACATCTCACAGTTAATACTACTCTCTAATGATTGACGAATTTTGTCTTAAACAGAATAAAAGCATCACTAGTTATACAAATCTTAAATTTGACATATGGACCTGAAAATGCGAAAAGAAAAGAGTCGTGAGAAAAAAGGTACGCAATGCGCTCATGAAAAATAAAAGTGTAAAAACGTGAGATTTCAATAGAATACTCTGAAATTAACATATAGTATAAAGCAAATGCGACTGTATATTCTGGTGCAAATTTCACACAAATTCGTTAAAATACAGACGATATACATTGTTTCAAACATTTATAATTCACGCACGCATCGCGTACCCTTTTTTCATCATAGTAGTTCAATGCAGTTGAATTTGAAAATAGTATATCTTCTTTGCATTATAACGATAAATTATGAAACTTCTTCATACAACGAAACACTGATAGCTCTACAATATGCTCAAATTTGAAAGCTATACTTCGAAAGATCACAAAGTTATACACAGTTAAAAATGACCAAATTTCCGCACTAACAGCAACTTTGATATATGATATTTCTTTTACTTTTCAACCGTACATCTTGAAATTCATATGGGATATAATATATAACAACAGGTGTAACATCACGAAATATCAGACATACAAAGCAAAACAGACCAAAGTTGTAGACCCCTAAAAATCGAAAACTTCACGCACATATAGTTCTTATAGATTTCATTCAAAAGTCTTCAAATTTTGCATGTGCATTCTTCAGGTGATTCTACATCTGTAAGGTGAAGTCAAAATTTGCTTTTAAAGACTTTTAAAAATTTCGATTTTTTTAGAGAAAAACTATCAGTAACTTACAGAACGCACTAATTTGGACACTATTAAAGAAAACAAGCTGAAATAACACTATACTATTCCTTATATCGAGTATTCATAGTATACTAAGTTTCATGATAATCCAATGTGCTAAAAGAAGCAAATAACAAATAGCAGTAAAAAGTGTCTCAGAATAGTTACCATTATATAAGACTTTAATACGTCTTATATGCGGCCAGTGCATTCTTTAGCGTAGCGAGACTCTGGTAACACGCCTACCTACGCAAGTATTCCAATGAGACTCACTAATGACCGTGGAGTTCTTTCGTGATATTCGACTCGCCCTCCCGCCCACCCGGCTATTGGGCTAAAGTGGCTTGTGTCCTCGCAGCGTTCTTCGCTTTGTTGCTTTTTGGTCCTTCGATGATGCAGCTCTTCTCTATCTTGCGAAAAAGAATTTTCCAGTTTTGTTTTTTTCACTGAGTTAAATTGCGTACACAATAAGTGATAGGTAATGAAGAAATAAATTGCTTTTACTTTTCTTGAAATGTTTACATTGATGTTTTTCATTCTTATCAGTTGGTTTCTGTCGGTTTGTAACAAATCGTATTAGTAAGTGCATTTGTCTGTCTTCTATATGGCGTCGATATTAGTAAAACTGGAACGAGTGTTAGTGTGTTAGTAAGTTACTGTGTTAGTATTCTTTTGGAAGTCTTTTAGAATGTCACTGTTGTCTTCCGTTTTTTAAGACTTCATAAACTTCTTTAGTGTTGGCTGGTCTTTGGGTTTTGTTTTCTGCTGTTTGGCAGACGTTTCTTTGGAGCTCAATTTGGTACTTTTCGCAGATGTGCTGCTCGCTTTGGATGGTGACTTTGTGGCAGATTTCGTTGCTGCCTTGGTAGGTGTCTTCCCTTGGACGGTTTTCTTCAGTGTTTCTTTGTCCGCCATGGCTTCTTTTAGTTTGCTTTCTTCTTTCTTCGTCTTCTGTTTCTGTAGCTTTTTTTTGTTCAAAAAAGCTGTTGTTGGAGTGTGCTGTGCTCCCGGAAGGGAGGAGTCTGCAGACGATGGTTGAGATTGTCCTTTTGTTGTGGCGGATGCGATCGTCACAAAAGGATCTTCACTGGTGATCGTCTTTTCTTTTGATGGAGAAGGAGTCTTTTCTGTGTTCTTTTTTGGTGTGCTAGGTGTCTTTATGACGGGTGAATCAGAAGACGAGTCATCGTCTACGCTGGTATGTGAGTCGTCGCTGTTCTTGGCTGGAGAGGTCTTTTTGGGTGCTATATCTTTTAAGATAGACTGAGACATCTTTGTCTTGCGTTCTTCTTTACTTGGTGAGCTAGACGGATGTTTTGTTTTTTTGCGTGCGCCTTCTTTTGGGCGGTTCTGGTTCTGCTGTTGATGATTGTGACGCAGCACTGGAGTTGGATGCGGAGTCATCCCAGTCAGGCAGAAAGGCAGACGATTTCTTTTGCTTCCTTGGAGATGTGGTGTCCCATGTTGTATCTGAGGTTGACAATCGTCGTTTTTTGGCACTGACTTTGAGTACTGGCGACTTTTTCTTCGGTGTTCTTGTTGTCTTCTTTGGGGAACATTCTTGTTCCCACTCTGAATCGTGAGACTGTGTGGTACTAAATTCGCCGATGTCTTCTTCATCTTCATCGTTTTCTTTGTCAGTCTCCTCGTGCTGCTCTTGATCTGATTCTTCAGCATCCCAGATGGCAGATGTAGATTGAGAGGGGGACCTACACGATGCTGGCTTTGCATGACCAGGATTTCTTTCATTAAATAGTTCCGCATGTTCCGCATGCTCTTGCGCGTTGGCGACTTTTTGAACTGTTGGACTGACTTTGTCTCTCTGCAGTTTTGAGCGAATTCCGTTGGATTCCATAACAGAGTTTGCAGAGACATAATGCTGGAACTGATCAAGAACATTGCCCCGCTGGCAGCATAATAATGTTTGATTCGTTGCTCAAACTTGGGGTCACTTTCCATGCTTTTCATAACTAAGGAGAGATCTGAAAGTGTAGGAGGTTGATTCATTTTGCGATCATTGTTGTTGAATCTTCTTAGGGCGTCTTTGAGCGGCAGGAGCTTCTTTTTGATGTCCTCAACTGCAGACGCGGAGAATACTTTGTTTTCGTATTCCTGTAATGTGGGCAAGTTGCTGTTCATGCTATCGGCAAACTCTGACATAGCATAATATGGCCTAGTAAGCCATTCACATGTGAAAGATTTTAACTTCTTAAGGATTTCATGATCCGGAAGTACACCATGTGCATTTCCGTACGGTGCTAGTACATTCTTTGTGTGGTGTTTTCCATAGTCCACACTTTCTTGCGAGGATGGATCCCAATGAGACATTGGTCTCTTTCGCGGTGAAGAGGTGAAGACATGTCTGAAATTATAAGGTGTTACTTTGTGAGATATTTGTTTGCTTCATGTTTTTCTTCGCTGTGAAAGAGTCTGTGGGTAGCATATTCTTCAAAACTGTCAGTGGAACGAGATTATTGGTGCTAATGGTGTTTCTTCTTAAGACTTAATAATACTGTAAAAAGTCAACAGGCAGCAGCTGGTTGCTTTTCATTGGTGTTACGAACGTAATATCTTGGGCTTCACGGATTCGTGACAGCGCAACATATCTGGTGCCAGCTGGGACAAATGAAGAGTCCATCCACAACAGAAGTTTCTCTATGGTAGCAAGAGTATAGTGTCCCCTTCTCCATTCAGTATGGTGGCGTGTTGTCCGTTTACCACACCTGCTGCTTTATCTCTGTTCTTCGTTATCAGGACTTGCATGCCACGGTATACAGGGAATGATCTTGTTTCTGCATCGCAGTAGAAGGTACTTAACGGTTGCTGATTTTCAAAAGCATGATTTAACACGGTGTCGTTGACTTTTGCAGCTGCTTCACGCGAGACTGTTAAGATCGTATGCTGTGGATGTTCTGATGCGATGTTCCACAATTGTCGTTCATTTGGTGGTGGATTGCTGATCAGCACTTTGTCTCGCTGGAAGACGTCTAGCACTTCTTGTTTTGGTTTAGTATATCTGACGTAGTTGAGAAAGTCGGTGTATTTTGGATCTTGACACCGAAACTGCGTAAATAAGGCAAATCTGACGGATTGCTGTTTCAGTATGTTGTCTACCAGAATGGTGTGGGTTTGGCGGATCTTTGTGCCCTCAGAGAAAAGCGGTTGTTGTTGGCGTTCGTTGCCAGCGATGACTACAAACGGTCATCTTGTTAGCTTATTCAGTGTGTTGGCGATGAGGTTGAACATGGCTCTGCTGATCATGGAAGCTTCGTCGATGACGAGAAGATCAAACGAGCTTAATCCGTGATTTACTGAATATGATTGGTTTTTGGCCACAGGAATTTTGAACAGACTATGGATGGTAACGCTGCTGATATTGTTACCAAAGAGCGTGCTGTATCCAATGGTGAGGATCGTCAAAGAAGTGGCAACGACTACCTTTTGCTCATCTTTGTTGCATTGATGTATTAGTCTCTTCAGTAGCTGCGACTTCCCTGTTCCGGGTTTGCCGACGATCACATAGAATTTCTTCCAAGAAGAGCTGTTGCTGTGGTAATCAGAATTGTTGTTATGTCCATACAGTTCTTGCTCCCTTTCGTCTAATCCTGTAAGTATCGTGTGCAGTATTGCATCTTGCTGTGCAGACAAAGGGTAGAGATCTTCCGTAACATCGCTGAATCCGTCTCTGAGAGAATGGTTGATGACTTTTATTTGCCACAGTCTGAATAGGTCATTCAACGATCTCATGAAGATGACAGTATCGATGAAGTGGGTCTTGTGACGTATGAAGCTTTCGTTGCAGCAAAAATCGGGACACAGTTCCAGAGCTTTCTCAAAGAAACAGATGCTGTTCGGCAACTCGTCTTTACGATCATGGAGAATTTCGTGTGTGTCCGTGTGTGGATGATTGATCGCTAGAAATTGGAAAAAGAACTGGCTATTGAACACGGAGAGATATCTGATTGCGACCAAGGTTGATCCACCTTTATACGGTTGCGGGACGTTGGGTTTTGCATCGTATAATCCTACGCAGGTGATTAAATAAAGGAGAGACTATCAGGTGACAATATAATAAACTTTATTGTTTGCCGGAAAGAGCAGAGCCGCATCAAGGGAGTGGCAGGGGAGCCGCGACCGAAGTTGGCCCGCCTCCCCCCCGATGCGGCCCACCCAAACCACCAGACAATAGAAGAAGGGGGAGATGAAGGGGAAAAGTAAGAATTAAGTTGATGATGAAGAAATGTGCGTGGTGATGAGTTGGGCCACTGACATGCGGCGCTTTAAAGGCTGGGCGATGTACAGGAGCACAGCATCCGAAGACCAGTCTCCTTGAAGGCTGATGAGTTCAACAGGGGCACCACAATGAAAGGCGAATGTTGCTCCTCCACGACGAAAGCTATGACCGGAGTAGTTAGAGGCCTTGAGCCCAGTGTCACTCAAAGATTTACGTAATTTGGTGGTAAAAGTTGCATGCGTTATGGGTGTAGCTGAATCTCCGCGAGATTGTAGAAATGCGGGTGAGGATGGTGGGGCTGGAAAGAGACGTAGGTGTCGTTCGTAGGCCTGTACAGGGCACAACGGATGGTCAGCGGGGAGATGGAGAACCGGTATGAGAAGTTGTCGTTCCTTGAACTGGATGGTTTTGGACCAAGTCACGCAAATAACTAGGCCCCATGGTCGAACGATAATGTTCTTGCGTAACAAAGTTTTAGAAGGATCGTAATCTTTAGCGGATTTTGGAACAAGGTTAGACTTTCGAAAGAAAGAGTAAAAGCCCATGAGCATCGCCGCCCAGAAACCGGAATCGCTGTCTGCCGTAACCGTAGGACGGAGACGCAAAAGGATCTCAGGAGTGATGGGTAGTTTTTGTTCGCGTGCGTCACCCAAAACGCGGCGGAGACCTCGGACGATTAGTTTGACAGTAAAAACCTCTTGAAAGGTGACATCATGACCAAAGTGGCGATGAAGGACGTTTATAGCAGACAGGTAATTAATTATCGTGGAATACTTGCAGTAAGAAGACAAATGGATGAGAAATCGAATAACAGTTCTGGTTGAGGCTGGGACAGGGGCCAGGCCAAACTCCGAACAGAAGCGTAGAAACACTCGCCACTGAGAACGGCGAGTAGCCAGGGTTGAGCTAGAGTAGGCAGAGGCGGAGACAATCTGAGCGCGACGGTCCAACTGAGAGAGATATCCTAATGAGAAGATAAAACTCCGTTAGTTTGATCGGGAAACTGCAGGCGACTTAATCTGTCGGCGTGTGTGTTCAGTTTGCCTGGTAAGTGCCGTGACAGAAGATGAAAATTATATTGAACGCTTATCCAGAAAATCTCACGCAACCAAGACATGGCTATGGGATTTCTGCACGTGCCATTGTTAATAAAGGCCATGGCCTGGGTATTGTCAGTCTCGACGATAACACGTTTATTTTGGAACTGGGGACCCCAGCGGCGAACGGAGATGAGGATAGGAAATAACTCCAAATAGTTAATATTCGAGCAAAGCGAAGGATCAATTGCGTGACCTGCGTGACTACAGTGCGCACTAAGGGGGCGAGAAATGTGAAGTTCGGGATCTAGGCACTCGGACCAAGAACCTGCAAACCAGTCATCTGAGCATACTGCACCGAACCTGCGAAAGGAGGCGTCGGTTTGTACATAAACTGGCTGACGAAAGTCTAGCATCATGCTTCGGCCATTAAATGCAACGAGGAAGTTTTTCCACCAAAGGATATCTTCACGAAACTGCGAGGATAGGCGAGTGCGATGGGATGGCCGTTTAAGTTTGTTTATACTGTCAATAACCCGACGAAGAAAGGTGCGACCGCCATGCACGACGTGACAAGCAAAGTTTAATGATCCTGCGAGAGATTGCAGTTGACGTTTAGACGCAGAGACTTTAGTGGAAAAAGACGTGATAAGAGAATTTAGGCGGTCTAACTTGTCGGATGGAAGGCGAACAGACATAGTTGTGGAGTCAAGTTCGATTCCTAAGAAAGTAACGCGTTGACATGGGGAGACCAGTTTTTTCCAACTGACATTAAAACCGAGTGAATGAAGCAGATTGATAAGAACCAGGAGACCTTGTTGACATTCAGCTTGTGTTTTGCCAACGATAAGAAAATCATCTAAGTAATTAACAATAGAATGAAAACCGCGTCGCGCCATCATCCGGACAATAGCATTAGATAAGCGATTAAATATGGCGGGGGCGCACGAAACGCCAAAACAGAGGCGATTGTCAACAAAGTATTCGTAGCGAGAAGGGTCATGCGGACCAAACATCCAGCGGAAGCCTTGGAGTTGACGATGAGCTGGAAATACGGGCACCCATCGCCAGGCAGACTCGATATCGACGACGGCATAAAAACAGTTGTCAGTCGACACTGACACAGCGGTGTCAATTGAGTTCATTCGGAAGGACTCAAGGTCACGCTTGATGTAATCGTTCAGGGACGTTCCAAATGGACGGCTACAATCCGTGATCGGGCGGGATTTACCCGAGTCTTTCTTAGGTACGCGGCCGATGGGATGAATGCATTTCGGCTTAGTGTTTACACGAGAAATGCGGCCAAGAGAGAGTTCATTTAAGAAAAGCTGATCCATTTCCGGTTTAAACTCAGCGCACGTGGCACTAGAATAGTTGTCATTAGCATAGCTGTCAATACACGAGATGTCCGATTTCGGGAGAAGCTTGAATCCCGCACGCAAACCATCGAGAATAAAAGAGCGGTCGGGATCATGTAAAAGTTCGTTTTCCCAAGCGTGGTAATTGAGCGGGCAATCCTCAAGCGGTGGTGAATCAATAAAAGTTGAGTCAGTACAAATAGGGGCAGGGTTTCCATTCGGGTGGGGTAAAAATTGTCATTGTTTTTGAGTACTAGACCCCGCGTTGCCAGGGCATGCCTTCCCTTTGTGTTGTTGAGAACAGTTTATACACACATGCTTGTATCGACAAGACTGTGCATTTGGGCAACCATTGGGGCTAAAGTTCCACCGAAAACAGAACTCGTCCTGAGCTGACTGTGAGGCAGCTGACCGTCGGCCATCCGTGGTTGTACTACGCGAACTTTGGGACGGTGTTGGGCGAAGAGCAACAGCGGCATCGAAATACTGTGCGCTCAAATCATCCACGTTGCACCCCCAATTGAACTTTTCGCGCGTTTTTGTTGCCCGGTAGTCCTGATCGAAGGCCAGGATAGCTTTAGTTTGGAAGCGTGTGCCTTTAATAGCGAGGAACTTTAAATATTTGAGATAATCGGACGCCTCCGAGGGGTTTTTGGCCATAAGGGTCTCGAGGATCTTGAAATTAGCCAACATGAATTGCGCAAATGTTAACTGAAGGGGCTTGAGTTGTTTACCGTCTGCGCCATAAATTAGATCTGATGGTAGGAGAGGCTTACCTTCAGAGCTAGCAGAGGTAGTTGAGCTGGAGGCAGCTTGGCTGTCAACTGAAGCCTGAGGTGAAGGTGGCTCGCGGCGAGGAGTCGCAGAGAGGGCTTCTTCTTCGATTTTTGCCAACTCTTTGTCGAGTTTGAAGGGCGGCACAACTGGTGTTGCAGGCTCTGCTAAACCAGCGTCAGGAGCGGTAGACGAGTCCGGAAAGGTAGTCAAGGTGGAGAGAACTCGGCGCAGAATTACTTTGTGGCCCACCACAAGGCGCATATCTGACAAATCTTGTTCCGTGATGCCGGAGAAGATGGCTTCGGAAGTTATGGCGTTTTCGGCCAGAATTCCCATAAGGGCGGCCGGTATGTCGTGCTTAAGGCAAAACTTCTCCAGCCAGGGAGACGAATCGCCGGCTTGGTCCGATTTTTTTGAAGATCGTTTGGACTTACAAGGCATAATTAAGCAGAAAATAAAGCGAGCAAAAAGCAACGTGTGTACAGTACAAAGGCGAAGTAAAAACCAACTTGAGACGTGTTCCTACGGTAGTCAATGATTAACCAACTGACGCTCCGTATTATAATGCTATTGGACAAAGTCAAATACCTCACATTTTTGCAGCCACTCTAAGAACGACAGATGAGTGCTTTCCTTTGGTCTTGTTAGATACTTGTGATACTCTTTGTGTGTTTCAGCAGTTGTTGGCGTAGGAGCGTTAACATGTTTCGTACGGGAACTGCTCCAGGCAATCTTTGTGTCGGACAGCTGTAGTATCATTTCGGGTTCCAACGGCTGCATAGTGCGGAGAAATGACTGCGCTACTTGGAATGCTCCAACGTCACTTGAGTGCAAGGCTTCACTTTTCGCGCTGTCATGGCACTTGGAAACATAGGAGGAAACATACGAGAGGATCATTCCTTTACCATCAGTACATTGGACATCAATCCTGCATTGCAGAGCTCCTAATAGAGTAGTGATATATGCGCGGATGTTAGACGCAAAATCTTCAGGAGTATATTGCAGAGACAATGTTGTCCCCTGTGGAGTTTCTTTGAAGTGTGTCGGATGTGTTTCCATGGATAACACTGTGCTGTCTGCCGCTTGTAGAGGGGGGTGAATAGGGGTCAGCAAATCCGTTTATCCGTGCTAATTTTTAGCAAAATCCGCCAATCCGCATATATTTTTACAAAAATCCGAATCCGCAAGGTTTTTTCCTCTTCCCGTACTGTTACAGACGTGGGCACCTTAGAACATTCAGTAACATAACTGACATTAAATAAATACCTGTCATGAAACTAGCCTACTGTTTTATATCCGCACTTGGTGCCCAAATCGAGTAGTCATTCCTAACAAGAACGTGGACCCTCTATCGAGTTCTAAAACGTCAGTTTCCGTCTCCTCGTCAGAGCTGTGGTCATATTCAGTCACCTAATCGTCAGCATCACCAGCATCTCTGTCACAATCGGGCATCTCATCTAAACACTCCGCCCTACTTGCCGTACTTGCAGGACTTGCAGCTACTCCGGACACATCCACTCTCTCTGAGATGTTCAGATGCTTTTGGTAGATTATCTCTGGAATAGTTCCATGTCGTGCCATTGTTGTTTCCTGCCGATTTGTTTTCTGTGTGACTGCAGCTCCATATGTACGTGAGTAGTTGCGCATTTCTTCAACTTCCCTTTCCGACATCTTTACGTTTGGAAGCGGGGGAATGGATGGCAGGCAAGGAAGCGTGATGTCATCTGGCTCTGGATACCAAGAGTTTTTTTCACTTGTAAAGTAATAGTTCGTAGTTTCCTTTATTGTGTTCCCAAAATCTCGACAATATTCTTTCTTGGATAATTAAAAAAAGACAGGCCTGCACGGCTCTCTGCGTGATGTTGTGTACATTTTTATGAACGCTGCCTTATTTTTTTGCCCATTGATATAATTGGAGGAATTTTAAATATGCTGTTCAGCAAAGGCTGATTTTGTATTAAGTTCCAGTTTTCCATCAATATATTTTTTAGGTTACGCACCGTTATGCGCGCGTACGTAATGCTCTAAAGCCTGGTTTCCATATAATCGCAACGATCGTTACGATCGACTATCGCTGCAATTCTTGCGACCCTTGCGACCATATGGAAACCAAAACGTTGCGATCCTTGCGATTGCGATCGCAGAGATACAAAATTTTTCTTTCTCTGCGATCGCAATCGCAATGGATTGAATGGAATGAATGGATAGAAATGTTTCTATCTCTGCGATCGCAATCGCAATGGATCGCAACGATCGCAAGGATCGCAAGGATCGCAACGTTTTGGTTTCCATATGATCGCAAGGGTCGCAAGAATCGCAGCGATCGTCGATCAAACGATCGCTGCGATCGTTGCGATTGTTGCGATTGTTGCGATTATATGGAAACCAGGCTTAAGATCAAAATGTTTGCTGCTGACATTCGAAACCTGCTGTTATCAGCACATCGTGTATCAAATTTTTTATTTGGGTTACGTTTTCAAATCAGTAAGAGGACCCATAGGATCCTACAGGTCCTTGAAACGTACAGATACCATGTATAAATCTAAGGTTAATCCCCACTATGACCACTATTGTGTACTGATCATCAAAGAAATCTAATCTAAAGACATCAGAATCGAACATCAGAAGTCTCGTAATATTATAAAACATAACAATCCGTATTTACCTCACGGGTGTCTCGAAAACTCAGGCCCCCCAATAAACTCGGACCCCTGGGTGTCTCGAAAACTCAGACCCCCGAAAAACTCAGAGCGCTGGGTGTCTCGAAAACTCAGACCCCCATAAAACTCAGACCCCTGGGTGTCTCGAAAACTCAGACCCCCAAAAAACTCAGAGTACAGGGTAGAGAGGTGCGTTGCGTGATACTTTCGCCAAACACCATATTCTCTAAAACAAATATATTTGACCATAACTAAAAAGCTATGGAAATCAGACATATGGACATCCCCTTTGACTATTTGTCTTGTGTGTGTAATACGTAACCGTCCGATAAATATTACCAAATATTCACGTGGACAATGTGTCGTGACTTTGTTTGAGGGCTATTTATGATGTACTGAAAGGCGCGTGGTCGTGTTTACATTTTCCCATTTCAATACCTTGACTTACCTCGACCAAATGGAACATTATTTTTACTTTTTATTTCAAGAATTTTAAGTCCAATTTATCAATCTTTTTCAACTAAAAGAGGACTACCTCTAACAGTGTGTAAAGGGTCCTTTCAACTGTTTAAAACATAACGTTATAGCTATAAATAATTGCGAAATGAAATTTTCTTTCGTTGAATAACTAACCGAAACATTCCTATAATAAACCTTTATCAAACTGTATCAAGTTCAAAAACATAACTGCACTGAAACTGAACATACAAAACTGTGACTATTTTTGTTGAAGGCTTGGTATAGAGAATAATTTATTTATAATGACAATGAAACGTTTTAAGTAACAAATACTTTTCTTGACTTCGGTTATCTAATTGGTGGCTATTCAAAGCACCCTGACAAAAACACAACAGTCTACAAGCAGGCATTTAAGGGCCTGTTTACATGGAGGGAGGGTGACCCGGGTAGCAGGGTCACCTTCCTAGCCGGGCTACCCTGGGAGGGCCAACTTTTCATACATTTCTTTACAAAGCACACTGAAGTGTTTACATGATAGACAGGGTCACCCGCCTACCCGGGTCACCCTGTTTGCTTGCCAGGGTAACCTTCCTAGGCGGGCTATCTTTTGTGCATGTAAACGGTCACCCCAGGGTCACCCTCCTAGGCGGGCTATTTCTTTTGACTTGAAATTACCCGTGAAAACAAGCAATAAAAACAGCAAACTCGCCGCTATAGCCAGTCTTCTTGCTGCCATGTTTGTTAATATGTCGTGCTTAATAAAGCGTGCCGTTGCGATAAAAAAAGTCCGCCAAAATATGAGCCCGCCAAAAAAAAAAGATAGCTCACCTACATGATAGCCCGCCCTAATAGCCCGCCCATGTAAAGGCAGGCTATGTGTTAGCCCGGCTGGGAGGGTGACCCTGGTACCCGGGTCACCCTCCCTCCATGTAAACAGGCCCTAAGGTGATTCCCTAGTTTTGTGTTGTGTTGGGTATGCGCGCATGCCGCGAATTCTTTAATTTTTTTTCATAATCTTAATTCCTGGTCAACTAAAATAGTTTATAATGTAAGATCAAAGTCAATTTTGTTGAACTGCTCTATTATTTTAATCCAAGCAATGATTTTTTTTTTAGAAATTATAGTCCCCTTTCTGATTACTAGGGTTCAGTAATGAAACCTCGCGGGTCGTATAGTTACTATAATGGCCATCCATGTTGTGCAAAAACGAGCACGGTTACCCCTATTTTTTATTTCATTTTTGTGATACTCATAACATAATTACTATCTGGACCTAGTTTTTAGAAAATCGTAAAATTCCTTCTTTTTCAATGGAATCACCTTAACAGATTCTACTGACACTTCACTGAGAAAGTTTATGTTTACTTTCTCAGTGTCAGATTTAACAAGAACTGTGAAAATTGTCCTTAAGCAATACTTTCGTTTTTTCCTTGGTACTGTCACATCATCTGAATTAATGTTTTTGTGTCAGCGAATTCTATGAATAATTGCCTTCGATGTAAGGCACGGCAACTTAAAACTCCTGATCTAAATATCTTGGACCGCCATGTCTGGAATCGCAATTTGAGCGAACCAAAAATAAAAAATTGGCGCGAAAAACCACGTCACGTAGCAGATTTAATGATTAACAGGACCTACTACTGTGACCTTGAATAAATGAATAATTATTATAAGTATTTGTTTCGAAACTTGTTGACACCGAGGGAATATTTTCGACGTACGTTAAAAACGGATTTCAACCTTTTTACTCTTGTTTGTTTGCCTTGTTGGATGGTTAATTGTGCATTTTACGAGTATACCGTCACTGTAGCGTGACATTGTTATGGCGAAATGTTTGACTTTTTTAAAATGTATATTTCAGGATTATCCGGTCACTGTAGCGTGACATTGTTTCGAAAGTGTCACGCAACGAACCTCTCTACCCCGTACTCTGAGTTTTTGGGGGTCTGAGTTTTTTGGGGGTCTGAGTTTTCGAAACACCCAGGGGTCTGAGTTTTCGAAACACCCAGGGGTCTGAGTTTTTTGGGGGTCTGAGGTCTGAGGTTTCGAGGTCTGAGTTTTCGAGACACCTTTTACCTCACGTGTTCGCGTAGTTTAACTTAACGCTAATCGATGCGTGTGTTTCTCGAAAGTCCCGAAAACTTTTCGGACCCGAAAAGCTGTGTTACGTGCAGAATGTTTACCAATAAATATTCGGTTTTTGTTGATTTTGAAAGCTAAGCAATAAACTCTTACGTTTACTACACAACTTAAGCTGATTTGTGGGTTAAGAACTTCAACGCCATTCGCTAGAAACTACATTTAAAAAATAGCTTTCGGGCCCGAAAAGTCTTCGGGAGTTTCGAGAAACGCACGCCTCAGCACCGAAACTTTTTTTTTTCAAGGAAGTCATCGCCTTTGGCACCTTCTCGGTAGAAAAATGCCACGCAATGGATCGTCTTTGTCTCGACGACCTGACCCTCTATTTTGACCATGCCGATGGTACAAGTGGTGAGGACAATGGCTTTTTGTCTGGCCGGAAACCGGGATCGTGGGGTACTAGAGTGCTCTGAAGTCCGAAGGTCAAAGATCTGATGAAATTGTTCTAAGGTCAGACAGAAGAATAAATTGAAACAGACCGCCAAGTTAAGTTCCACGGTCCGCCCTTCAAAACAAACAAAATCCATAATCCACGCTGAAATATTAAAGAAATCCGTGATCCGCTGAGTGTTCAAAATCTGCCAATCCGTAAAATATATCCTCAAAATCCGAAATCCGAGCAGTTTTTTTAGCCAAATCCGTTGACCGGCTAACCTATTCACCCCCCTCCTTGTAGGTCGCTGACAGTGAAGGCATCGGCACTGTTGGTCCATGGAATAGATGCGCTGATTAAGTCGGCACGGATTTGACTGATATCGTTCAGCCATACCAGCATATGGATGTGCGCTGTTCCTCTTTTCTGGAACTCTAAGCGGTAGAACATGGTTTTTATGTTAGCTTGTTTGGGATTCTCTTTGTTGCTAAATAGGTGAGTTCTCCACCGGTTGGTGTTGGTGCCGCAAAGGAACCTGCGAACGATCTGTTCCAAAACGTGGGCAATGTGGAGGGTTTCGGGAATTGGCAGTTGTGTGGGGCCTTTTGCAGTTACCTCTCGTAGCTGTTGTAGCCAGGTCGGAAATGGGAAGGTCCACTTGAACGGGCTGATCGTCACGAAGAAAAATGGATAACCGTATTGTCTCACGGTGTCTGTCAATGAACGATGCTGCCATTTCCAGAATTCCGTTGAAAAGGTTTTGTCTTGTAAAGCAGTGGCTGGCTAACATCTAGAAGATTTGGCAGTGTTGATAGCTCCTGTGATGGTTTTAGAGAGCCATCTGTCGTACTGATAGTGAAGGAGTTCATACGTGCAGGGGAAGTCTGCCACTGAACTCCTTACTTTTACCATGAAGGACTCTTTGCTACTAAGGCGACTCTGTTTGCCACTCAACTGTGACTCACACATGGCTGTACAGTAGTATAGGTGTGGCCACAATGCACACTCAATACCAATAAAGATGGGATTTGAATAAATCTCGAATGCATAGGGAGCCCGGACAGCCCTTCTTCTCATCGCGACAAATTTTGAATAGCTGGACTCTCCATTCGACATGAGCATATTAAAGGCAGCTGTGGTGCGTCTTCTCTTGTTAACATCTTGTAATGCACCTATTTTTTCCTCTACTGGACGTGAGCTCCAACTGACGAGAAAAGCAGATGATCGTACCCTATAACCGTGCTGCCTCTGCACATAAGCACCAGTGTGAATGTCCAAGGGTCTTAAAGCAAGTATTTCTTCTTGCGTTAAATTCATCAGTGCTGGAGGTACGTTAGAGACAAAAGGAACATGGTATCTCGTGGAGACACAGCGGCATTTACTTTCTTCTTTTAGGAGACTTCTGGCTCTGTAATTTTGGAGCATCTTCTTTTTAACTAGACATTTGCAGCGTTTGCAGATACTCCAGGATAAGTGCTGAATCCAGAACTTGACGTCTTCTGACTCCTTTGTGTATAGACTAGAGATTATTACTAGAGTGGATGAAATCGGGAAGGCAATTGATAGTATGTGTGAATATAGCTATCAATACAATGTAAAGATTGTTGGGATGCCCGAACTAAGTGAACAAGAGTCCTACTCTCAAACAAGTGGTTTGTGCGTAAAATTATTCTCTGATATGGGAGCCGATGTTTCTCTTCATCGTGTGCCGCAGAGGAATGCAACAGCGAGAACGCCGAAACCGATAATATGCAAGTTTGTCAGAAGATTGTCGAAGGAAGCTGTTATGGCTCGACGAAACGACGCATGTAAAGCAGACCCCAGCTCCTTGGGATTTGGCGAGGAAGTCTCCCTTTCATCCGTCGGGATATTCGACCATTTAACGCCGAAGATGCAGCATGTTTTTACCGAAGCGAAGAAATTCAAAGAGCAACACAACTATCAATTCTGTTGGACTAAAAACTCTTGCGTTTATTTACGGAAAGACGGCAGCTCCCGAGCGTTGAAGATACGAGACGTTGTTGATTTAACAAGGCTGGGCTGACTGATAATGTATCCTTTTATAACTTCATCGAATGATGAATGACGATGAATATCGGAAATCTGTAAGAACTCTGTTCCGGGAGTTACCGTATTTTGGTGTCAACCATTTTGTACCGCTCCACGGTCAATTTAATAATCTCAACAATAGTTCTCTTCCAACCAAAAAATATCTAGAAAAACTCTCCAGTTTTCATGACCTTGATTTATTTAGTCCAAACACAACTAGAAGTATCAACCCGGACCAAAATCTCGTAGATCTAAAAATTCATAGGAGGTATTTTTCTCCACATAGTTTTCACGATACCGATTATTTGTTTTCTCTGTTCCATGCGAATGTTCGAAGCCTAAAGCGCAATTTTGAAAATCTCCAGACTCATCTTCTTAATGAGCTTGGATATCCTTTTAATATTATAGGAGTAACTGAAACCAGAATTACTGAAAATGATCAGTCTGATTATCATCCAAATATTCCTGGCTATAGATTTGAATTTGCCCCGACACCTCTTGCTGCTGGAGGTGTTGGACTGTTTATTGATGAAAATGTAAAGTATAGGGTCATTGAAAAAATCTTGTCACGCGCTTTTCAAGCCCTGTGGGTTGAATTACAATTTGAAAGGGAAAGTAACATTGTCTGTGGCGTAATTTATAGGCAGCACAACTCCCCCGAGAGCTTTCAGACATATTTTGATGAAACCTTGGAAAAACTTAGTAGCTCTGGGAAGGCTATCTATGTCTTGGGAAACTTCAACATAAACCTCCTCAATGCCGAAACCTGCAACTTTACTAAAGACTTCTTACTTTCGTTGCAAAGTTATTCTTTTATTCCTACAATTGATAAACCAACCAGGGTTAACAGTTACTTAGCCACGCTAATTGATAATATCTTTGTAAACCAAATTTGTAGGGAAATCACGAGTGGTAATATAATCTCGGATATAAGCGATCACTATTCTCAGTTTTGCATTGTTAAGTCTTTCAAGGTAAAAGAGCTACCCTCAAAAACTATGTATCGGAATTTTTCAAGGGTCACGGAGGAAAACATTCATTCTGAGTTATCCGAGTTCAACTGGGATTTGGCCATGAGAAACTGTGGAGATAATGCAGATGCTAGTTTTTCTAAATTCTTTAACAGTGTTAACAAAATAGTAAACAAGCATGCGCCCCTTCGACCTTTATCAAAACGCAAAGCCAAGCAATTTTCTAAACCCTGGATCACTAGGGGGATACTAAAGTCAATAAAAGTAAAAAATGCTCTATTTGTATCTGGAAATTATGAAAAATATAAACATTATCGCAATAAAATACTTACACTCGTTCGATGCAGTAAAAAGTCGTACTATCATTCATATTTCAATGATCATATGACAAATGTCAGAAAAACTTGGATTGGGATTAATCATCTCATCGGCCGAAATAAAAGAAGATGTAAGCCTATTGTTACGCGCCCTAATGTGCTCAATGACTTCTTTTCTTCTGTGGGTCAAATACTTGCGGCTTCAGTACCTCCTGCTAATTATCATTTCAGTGATTATCTCCCCGTTATTAATTCATCTAGTTCGTTTTTCTTTGAGCCAGTCACTTCCATGGATCTCAAAACTGAAATTTTGCTCCTCCCTACTAATAAAGCACATGGCTTATACTCCTGTCCTGTTTGCGTATTGAAATCTTCTAGTAGTGTACTCTCTTTACCACTAGCACAAATAATGAATATTTCTGTTATAAAAGGACAATATCCATCCAAATTAAAGCATGCAAAAGTTATTCCCATCTTCAAGGGTGGCGATGAAATGGACCCAAGTAACTATCGTCCCATTTCTCTTCTTTCACTTTTCAATCGGCTCTTTGAGAAAGTTATGTATAATAGACTAAAATCTTACGTTGAATTAAATGGACTTCTGTACAATGACCAGTATGGTTTTCGTAAGAGTATGTCAACTCAGCATGCAATTGTGGATATTGTTAATTCGATCCAAAGCAACATGGATAACAAATTGTTTACTTGTGGTATTTTCCTCGACTTTAAAAAGGTTTTTGATACTGTGGATCATTCAATTCTTTTGAGCAAGCTACATCATTACGGTATAAGGGGCCCGGTAAATGAATGGTTTTCATCCTACTTAAATGGCCGTGTTCACCCTTACCAAACTGACATATATGTAAAATATCTGCAAATATCTGTCACATATCTGTGACAGTACTTTAGTTTGTCTGTAATAGATTTATCCATATCTGCACAATATCTGCATGATGTTCACAGATATTTTGCAGATATGTCGGAGCTTCTTTAAAATATCTGTGAAATATCTGTACAATCCCTGCATATATTTAACATATATGTAGAATTATTCAAAACATCTGCAAGCCATCTGTTGTAGTTTGCACTGCCAGATAGTTCCATATATGGATACCATATTGGAAAATCTCTTGACCTGGCAGTTATAAACAGTATATGGTGCCATCAAAGTGTACTTAAGAGTAATTTCACAAAACCAGTGAAACAAATTAAAACAGTCCGTTTTTAGTAGTCAATATATATTGTCAAAAACTAGCAGTAATCACAGATTATGGTGACACATTTGAAGAAATTTCCAGCAGAAATGAACCCCTGAAAAAAAAAAACCCAATAGGGGCGGCCATTTGGAAGACCGGACACCAAAAAATCTCAAATTTTACTACACATAAAGCACAGGACAACCAACACGAAATTAGGATTGCAAACGCGATAACAATGCAAGAAGTCTTTAATAGTGTCTTATCTTATTATATAAATATTGTGAATTTTGAACACTGGCTATGCAAAACCACTCTAATGTGGGCACTTAATATAGTGATCTATGACACAATAATTAAAAAAAAATTCCAAGGTTAACTTGTAAGTTATGCAGTAATTCCTTACAAATCTACAATGTACATGGTTTTGTGAATCATTTAACAGTATTTACTAACTCTTTTTTTTTCCCAAAAATTCAGACTGCACTAAATACTTAAATGTAAGGCATTTGTGTTGCCTACATGTAGAAATAGGTTTTATTTATTGCTCAGTAACTAAAAATCATATTGAAAAATTCTAATCTGTTTCAATGAAATTGGCAAATCGACTAATATAAGCATGGCTTATGTCTTGAAACTCCATATAAACACATTTTTCCTTCACAGAGCTGATCTTGATTACTTCGACATTGTCCTCCCTGAAAAACAGTTATTGAACACATTATTTAACTTAATAATTTTTTTGTACATACACACAGTAGGCACGGATGTTATAATGCCCAAGTAAGTAAATTGGAACACAATTAAAGTAAAACACTAAGCAATGATAACAGCCTACTAAAAGACAGGTGGGATGTGCAGGACCTTTCTCTACAGGTATGTATAACATCATATTATATTAAGGTTATTTATTATTCAGTCATTACAACTTTTGCCTTGTATGACATCACACACACAGAGTAAGCATTCAACTTACCGTGGCTTCTTTACAGCTTGAATGTGACTAACAGTAATGTCTGATTCAGGATCAACAAACTGAGCAGATGCTTCTCGCTCAAGTCTCTGTATAACTGCAAATGGTGCTGGTTCACACAACAGGCAGGAACGTGCAATTCTATGGCAACAAGGTGGCTGATGTAGAATGAAGAACTGGACCTGGCCATAAGATTCAATCTGCCCTGGCTGCTTGTTGTATGCAATAGTGTAACTGTTCCTCTTAGAGACACGAGCATATGCCTTTCCATGAAACACTTCTCTCCCAATCTTTATCCTGTTAAACTTCTTCACTGTACCAAAAGGAGTCATCCCCAGCACCTGAAGCAATTTGACCTTAACATTTTCATCCAATCTGCATTTGCTTGCAGTTCCTAACTTGAAAATATCTTGGCCAATTGGGGTCAACCTGGAAGGAGAAAAAAAATACAGTGTAACCGATATTTTCATACCACAAGTGGAAGGCAATGTTGCTGGAATTTTGATACATCAAAATTGTCCTGCAGTACCCCCTTAGAGATATTAAAGCGAACCATCAAACACATCGATGGCAGGTTATTTTTGCTTGCCTGATTTACTAAAATAAGCTATGGAATTCACTCACTTGCCCTGGACTCCAAATTTCAGCTTTGAATAGAATTGTGCAGCAGGTGAATCCTTCTCTAGCGGTTTGGAAAGATCTGGCATACACTGCATAGCTGACACTGTTGTCACAATCTGCCAAATAGTGAAGAATCAACAATGAAAACAGTCATTTCATCCCTCTCTCAATGGGATGCTATATATTCCATAAAAGATTGACTTAGAAAAAGTGTGTTGTAAATATTTAATACTTTTTAACACTTGTTTTTACTATTGCATGAGCCCAGTTATACAGTTAGTGAAATTTGCATAAGAGTCACCATTCAAATAAATCTTAAGACTGAGCTATTTTAACTGTTGCTAATCATGTGGCCAAATGCCCATGAAAATTACAGTGGCACACATGTAAGTGCAGTACATAGCCTAGATAATTTGTGGTCCAAGAATTGCTTGCATTGTGTGTATAAGCTATGAAAAATAAACTTGCTATCATAAAGGAATAAGAAATCTGGTGATGATTTTTTAATCAAATGTATAAAAGAGAAGCCAGTATTTAGCTCTTTCTTGCTGATACAGTAGTTGCAAACAAAATTAAAAGCTGGTTTAACTATTTAACACAAAAGTGTAAATCACTAAATATTGAATCAATGAAGTACACTTAAACTTACTGGCTTTCCACAAGGATCCTCCAGTGACTTCATTCCATTGGCTATGGTGTCTTCATGGGTACGCAGCTTAGCATGGCCTGTAGCTGACTGATTGTTGAAAGGATAGACATGAACATGACCTCTTCCACCTTCACTGGACTTCACTGATTTCCCCGCTTCAACACAATAGGAACATCCAGAGAAACCATTAAACTGGATCTCCTCAAGCACTATATTCTTGGCAAGTAGGTCCAAAACACCACTAATTAGATATACATGCGACCTGATTGTTTCCTTGTTGGGA
Source organism: Dendrophyllia cribrosa (assembly GCA_024195265.1). Taxonomy (NCBI): domain Eukaryota; kingdom Metazoa; phylum Cnidaria; class Anthozoa; order Scleractinia; family Dendrophylliidae; genus Dendrophyllia; species Dendrophyllia cribrosa. Next base: position 33,705,745 of record JAJLRJ010000008.1, on the reverse strand, counting down.
AGCTGAAGATCAATTCCTGTGTGAAAGGAAGTAACAACAATAAATGCTGAGATTTCAGGCATTAAAGGTTATAGAGCTAAGTGCAGGTTGTTGGTACATGTAGGTTGAGAATGGCTTTTCCACCCAGATGATTATATGAAACCTCACAATCGCTAGTTAATGTACATCATATAATATACTTGCCCTCATTCTCAAGTGAAGAAAGTGCTTCTTGAAATGGCTTCAAGAATGTTCTCATAACAGGTTTGTGCTCTCCAAACCACAGGCCCCCCATCACCATGTTGTTTACTTGTCTCCTTTGAAGCAATAAAAAAAGTAATGTTTTATATTTATAGTACCGATGTTGTTTTAACTTTTAACATTATTTTGAATTCTAACTTCATGCTGTTTATACATTTTGTATCATCTCCATTAAATTTAAAATATTAATCCATGTAACTGTACATGTATGTTACATGTAGAGTGGTTTTGGATTGCTACACCAGAGTAATTACCTAACTTTTAAAAAGTTTGTTTTTAACACTCAATTGAAAACTACTACATGTATTAATGGAAAATGCGAGATTGTATTGACTTTTCAAATATCCCCCTGAAATTATAATTTAACCACCTAAATTTTTTAGCCTTTTATATATGGATATATTTTTGATGATATCAATCTAAAGATCTGGAGGGAGGATTAAACAAGGTCATGGACAGATCTACATGTATATACATTTAGTATAAATCTACTAACGTTCTACACTGTATCATGAATGCCGTTCTCTTATTGTCTACAAGACTCACTATCTATCCTGTTGTAGAAAGTGAGTACAGTGAGAAGCCTAACTTGTGGCATTGTCAACAAAATGGCAGCTGCTTCTTTGCGATTTTGAAGTGTCTGTGAGGAGGATTTGGATAATGTTTGGATAATTTTTCAAACATCTAGTAGATTTATACTAAAACAATTATTAGATGATTCGCTCTTGATTTCTCACGCAATAGAAATCTCAAGCTCATAATCTAATTGTTTAGTAGAATTGAATGTGTCAGAACTATAAAATTGATCACTCTCATCACTAGCTTCCATGATCTTGTTGCTCAATGATAATTCATCCAAAATTGGATAAGCCAAGTATTGATATACATGTACATGTACATGTAAAAATATGTATGAAAATATTGTTATTGTAGATACATTTGCAAGAGTTAGTAGAGGTATGTAATCAGCTTGGATTTTATAACAACTAATTATATGTAGTCTGTACCTTTTCCTTGGTGAAAGTTCATTTATTTCAAAGTAGATTGGCCACAAAGAATATCCAGATGACTTGAAAATTGGCACACCATCTGTATTAACCTTAAATGACAAGTTGTTTTGCTTTGATAAGACACCACCATTGCAAAATAATTTCTGATACTGCCATCCATCATAAACATCACTGATGCTGTCTTCACCCTCATGTCTAGATCTGGTAAAGCGATACAACAAGTCTTTGAGAAACCTTCACCTGAAAATTAGAATAAAATTAATATTCCTTCCTAATTATTTAACTGATTATGTTCTTTGGAAGCTGTTCCAGGAAATATCTATAAAAGATGGATACATGCAATGTAGATTCATGTTAATTATGCAAACCAATGTTTTTTTCTGAGACATTTGTGAATATTTTTCTGTTTTCAAATGCAGATATGCCAAAGTAAAAATTTGGTACATGTGGCTAGAGGAAAATTTTGCCATGATTTTTGGTAGAGACAAACAAATTGTTAACCTACAGTAGTGCAGATTGGCCCTTTTTGTTATTACTGTATCTGAAATAAAAAAAAGCATTGGCACAATCGTAGTAAAGCTGACATGTATAAGGCTTGTACACATGTATGCAGCAATACAGTATCTTATGCCACTTTCCCTAAAAAGAGCAGCCTTAATTTATCATTTTTAACAATAAAGTTTACATTTATAAATACTCACGTGAAAAAAACTTTGACAGCTGGTGTTTAATTGGCAAGACAACGAAATATTTCTTTGCTGAAGGCGAGCTCAAGTCTGTATTGCACATGGGGCAAACAGTGCATTTCGTAGTAAGCAAACCAAAACAACAATTGCAGTAGTAGAATAGATCCAACTTCTCTTTGGAGTTCACAAAGTAAGACTTCAGTTCTCTCAAGGTTTTAACTGAACAACTCTGAGTTCCTGGTATACAGTGCAAATCGATAAGTTTAATAACATCAGCCAAAGCCTCTCCAGTCAGCTTATGCCGAATTGCTAATGTCATAATAAGTAAGACACTTTCCGACAGCCGTAAAGGGCACGATGGATATACAGGAGGGTCTTCATCTGCGATTGGTGTGTCACGTTCGTTTGCAACAGTAGCAGTAATTTCTGGAACCACTTCATAATGATCATTGATTCGCGAGTCGGTTTCATCTTGGTTTATGTAAACAAACTCTTGGAACTTTTGCTCGTGTTGGAAAGAAGTTTCATGAACTGGCCGGAAAGAAGGAAGTTCGTCGCTTATTTCTACGCCAAAGTTCTCTTCCAATGAATCTGAATAATCAATTGAGCGATGATCCTGAAAAGTTACCTCATCCGAATTCTTGTCAGCTGTTTGAACGAATGATTCATCCTGTGAAGATCGTGATTTGGAGTCTGCGGTCGATTTCCTTCATTGCAGCGTGGAATTGCACTTACACTTGTTTTTACATGACGCCTCAAACTACGTTTTGGTGGCAAAGGATTCGAAGAAGCTCGAAAAGTATTGTAACGCTTTCGTTTCTTTCCCACAACTTCCATTATTGTTGTTGAGATTGATACGATTTTTTCGCCGAATGAACCGAGGAAAGGCAAGAACTGGGGGAATGGGACCGAAAGAAGCAAGCATCTGATTGGGTAACGTGGAATTTCACAGCTTGGCGGCGAACTTTGGCGGTATTTTTTAAGTGACCTTTCGGCGTTTCACAGCTTGGTTTTGGCGTCATTTTCACGTGCAGAGCTAGGAGAGTGAAACTTTATTTTTCATTCAGTTAAGATCAACACTTTTGAAAATGGTTGGAAGGACTTCCCGAGTTACTAAAGCGCCAACACGCTTTCAAGACGACAATGGTATATGAAAGACTTTTTGAAAAGTGATCTTTGCACGATCTTCCACGATCCTCGTTTTCTTCTGTGTTTTAAAGCGTTTGACTTGACAGCAGTGCGCAGTTGTTACACCGTTTGTTCGGATTAAGATAATCTCAGTCACGTATCTTCTCGCTCTCTTTAGACTTTTACCTCGTCAAATTTACAGAGGATGGAATCAAACGAGTGTTAAGTAGAGACAAAGTCAAGATCGATGACGAAGATGTAGAGACAGGCTCAACATGCGAAGCATATTGGGAGGATGCGCAAACAAAGGGCTGGTTTCAAGCAATAATTCTTGCTTTTGGAGGTAAGAGCACTCTGATCTATCTTGTTCTCTTTAGTTGGCGAAATACTGAATATGCAAAGCCTTAACTTATTCATACTCTTACAATTAATCGTCGTGGATGAGGACAAGGCTTAAAGGGACGCTCTCCCGCCGAACGGCCGAAATAACGAAATTTTGCTTTCTTGATTTCCATGTTATATCGTCAAATGTCATCAAATATACCACTAAAATATGGGATAAAAAGATTCTATAGAGCACAACAGAAGCAATAGTTTGGAGATAAAGTGCAGGATTACAAGGATCTTAGTTCATCAATTTTGATTTTATGACAGGCGGTCAAGAAATCAAAGTTTCCATTCTGGTGGAATTTTGAGTTTTTCAGCCTTTATTACATCCATTTTGAAATCACTGGTGATCCTTGCAATCTAATTGGCTCTCAGCAGTGCAATTTATTCCCAAATCGCACTATTTTTTGCTCTGAATCGCATCTTTTTCCCAGCCAGTGCGATTTATTCCTGAATCGCACTAGTTTTTGCTCTAAATCGCATCTTTTTCCCAGCCAGTGCGATTTATTCCCAAATCGCACTATTTTTTGCTCTAAATCGCATCTTTTTCCCAGTTTTTACAAACTGCCTAATGTATCAATAAAATATTGGTACAGACTAAAATCCTGTATTTGGGTGATTAAATTGTGCGATTTCAAAATGGATGTAATGAAGTGGTAATTGAACTTTGTGTCGTGCAATTTTGGTCTGAAATCATACTTGTAATTTCAAATCGAACTCGCGCGATTTTGAAATCACACGTATGATTTCAGACCAAATTGCATTCCACTCAGTTCAATTACGATTATTTATTTTGTCTTTTCAGTTCAGATTTTTTGCGTTCATTTTTTGACGATTTTTCTTCCTTCTTAAGATAATTAAAAGCAAGCTTTTGGCCAAAATCAAAGAGATGGACCTTTTAATTTATGTGGGGGAGGGGGGGGGGGGGGGGGGGGGGGGGCTGGGCAATTTTTCTGAGCATTAATTTTTTTCCATCTAAAGGTTGTGCAAGAATTTTTTTGGGGATTGTCCGATACTTTTTTTGTCCTTTGGCTCGCTGTGCATGATTTTTTCTCTCTACTTTTGCTGTGCAGGAATTTTTTTGGTGGGGGGGGGGGGGGTAATTGCCCCCCCCCCCCCCCAAAAAAAAAAAATAATAAATAAAATGGTCCGTCCCTAAAGAATAAATGATCAATGCAAAGTCTGCCTTTTGTCCCCAGTCGCTCACAAAACTTAATTTCTTATAATTAATAATTGAGTGGAGCGGGAGGGCATATTCAAAGGATGCCTACACAGCTACCCCTCAGAAGTGAATTTTGAAGTGGGCCGGGAGGGGGGTGGAAATAAAATGAAAGGGCCCTAAAAGGTTATATTCTTTCCTTGTAGGTCTTTCCAATGTTAATACATATAATAGTACCTTTGTGTAATGCAATGAGAGGTAAATTATGTTCTTGCAAATGCATCTTCACTAGTTTGGGAGCCATTTTGCTGTAAATTGCTGTCTTTACCTTGCCTAAAGCATACATGTATGTCTTGCTTTTCAACTGACCAGGCATCTATTTCCCAAATCTCCTGACATTCAAATTATTTATACGGGTGGCTCATTGCATCTTTTCACAACCACAGAATTGTTCAAGGCCCAATGATCCAACAATGGAATCCTAGCCTGAACAAACAAGTTCTCCCTTACGTTGCAAGACTGTTCCCACAGGGTATCACTTACCAGACTGTGGACAGTCCTTTTTAACCCTGAAGGTGACTGAATTGAGTGGAAAATGTTTGGTTTCTGTAAATTTTATAGTATTTCTAATAATTTTAGCCTTGTAAATGTTTTTCAAGTTATTGATGTTTTTAAACTTATATTCTAATACATATGTAACTTTATTTTTCAGGTTTTGTCCTGGATGAAAATAACTATGGCAAGCATGCTGCCATTCATTTTAACAAAACAGTGCAGGACAAGTGCTGTGGAGCTCGAAGAGGAGTCTTAAAAAAAGCCTCCCAAGACTCGTAGTTTATTTTATTCCTAGTTGAAGAAAAGAGCATCCCAGTTGACAATTTGTAAATTATTTTTAAGGTTGAAAAATTATTTTAATGTGTTAATGTTTGCAAAAGACACTTATCCCAATATAGCCATCAACATCGAGGTTTCATTTATAATTTAACTTTGAAAATTTTGTCTGTTAATGTTCATGAAAATTAAGAGTTAAAGACCCATGTTCACCCAATCTGCTTTGCGCGCTTGTGTTTTTGTTTTAAAACGGTTCAATTGTTCAAGGTAGCGTTATGATTGGCTGGCATGTTGAGTTTTCGATTTTCCGTCTGTGCGAAAATCAGCCCGGGCACGCAAAGCAGATTGGGTGAACATGGGCCTTTGATTGTTCCAATAGTCAGATGCTTTTTACCAGTAATTGAAAGTTAACCACCGTTGTCTTTTAATTGAAATTTCTGATAGGCAAATTATATTTCTTTTTTAAATGTCCAGTAACAAATTAACCTGAATTGTATACTCAACTATACAGCAAAGTATTTGATGGTGTCAATATAAATAAATATATCCATATTTTATATAAACTTACACAGTGTAAAGCTGGTGATATTTAGATTAATCAGATGAAAGCAAGAGTACAAGAAAGTTTTCCAGCCATTAGTGCTACAGCTCAAGTGCTGTATACTGTGCCCCCCCCCCCCCCCCCAGCAGTATGTATATGCGTGCCAATTTTTTTTTCAGGCATCCAACATATCTGTAGCAGATATGCAATGCAGATATTTTCACAGATATGCACGAACTGCCCCTTTTCAGTATCTGTCACATATCTGTGACATATAGGAATATGGGGCCAAATTCCTATATGTCACAGATATGTTACAGATAGTCAACTACAGATATTTCACAGATATGCTGCAGAGCTGATGGACATATCTGCAGCATATCTGTCAGTTTGGTAAGGGCAAACTACTCAAATTGATCAACAAATATCATCTAAAAGAAATGTGCTAACTGGGGTCCCACAAGGGTCTGTTCTAGGCCCTCTACTTTTCTTGATTTATATTAATGACATTTATAATTCTTCTAAGAAGTTTTCTTTTTATTTATTTGCTGATGATACAAACCTGCTGTATGCTGATAACTGATAACTGATAAGTGTAACTAACATTGAATTGCAGAAAGTCTGTGACTGGTTGAATGCTAATAAGCTAACCATTAATGCAAAAAAGTCCAATTTTGTTATCTTTAGGCCATCACAAAAGAAGCTTAGCTATCAGATTAATATAAGGATATATAATAATGCCTCAAACAGTGATACGTGCCTTGAATGTAAAGATTATGTAAAGTTCCTGGGTGTGCTCATCGATAAAAACTTAACTTGGAAATATCATATCGACTACATTGCCTCTAAAATTAGCAGGGTCGTTGGAATTATTGCACGATTAAGGCACTTTGTCCCTCTAAATACTTTAATCCAAATTTACCGTTCTCTGATTTTCCCATATACATACTACGGTATTCTAGCCTGGGGCCAAGCTGCACAGGTCTATCTGAGGAAGGTCTTTATCTTACAAAAACGAGCTCTTCGGCTAATGTTCTTTGCTGGTAATAGATCTCATGCTATTCCTTTGTTTGTCTCTGCTAATGTTTTACCCCTCAATATGCTTTATTTTGAAACAGTTTGTTCTCTTATGCACGACGTATCTACTAATTCTGCGCCTCAGAATATCTGTGATCCTTTTACCTGTTCATCTGACGTTCATACATATAACACTAGATTTTCTAATGCTGGGAATTTATATGTTAATAAATCAAGACTGAGTATTTATCTTAATTCGTTTTCCATTTTCGGAGCTAAGTTGTGGAATTGCCTGAAGCCTAACCTGCGTAAACTTAGAAAAAAACTTTTCAAAAATAAAATTCACCAATTTTTACTTGCGGTACTTGGTAATGAGGATGATTATGCTGAGGTCTCTACGTTAATGTTAAAAATTACCAATTATCATTAATCAAACTCCAGCTATTATTATTACTTCCTTATCTTCTATGTGTTATTATAGGTTCTTGCACTACTCATGTAAATGCTAGCTATCTGTGATTATAATTCAACACATTGATACACTGCCCAAATATGGTCAAAAAGTTATCGATATATGTTATGTCCACATGACGTATAACCAGCGATGGCGGTAAATTTGGCATTTTGAAGGAAAGTGAAAATGACTGCTGCCTTTTCGTGTTTTGGGGCGAAAAAGTGCATGCACTATTAGTTAAAAAAAGGAAAAGAAAGAAAAAAAGAAAAGAAAAGAAAAGAGAAACAATATTGTTCACATGATTGGTCAGGACAAAAACGGCGCGAAATTTTCGCGTTGTCGCGGTCGCAGTGTTTCTTGGCGTAGCTGAATGAAAACTGGTTCAAAGTTTAACCGCTCGACAAAGAGTGAATGAAGGAGCACAATTTTCGTAAAATTTCTTTGGTAATCACTTCTGGAATATGATATAGACTTGATGCTTTCTCAGAAAAGTTTCCGATCTCGTCTTTACGGCTGTAGGAGCTAAAAATCGAGCAAGTTTGTAAACAACATTGATCGACTCAGCTTGTACTTCGATGTTTGAAAATTTGGTGCTGATGGAAAGGAATAAAAAGCCAAATCAACTACAGGTACGATGTTTTAACCGTTTCTTGTATCCTTTAGCTGTGAATTTTTGTACGCTGCAGTTCTTTCCGACTTTTCGCCACTATGTTTAGGTTCGTAGCCGTGTGTTTGTTCAATTTGTTTTGATTCTGAATTGAACTTGTTAAGATACAAAACACTTGTAACTAAGACATTCTATGCCATTTTACTGTTTTAATTCTTGTAGTCACTACTCTGTCCCGTTCTTTGAGTAGACGAAAGCTCTTCGTAGAAACTCTCAACTGATTGTGTACGCTAAATTAATTTTAGCTTGGCAAAAGTTTCGGCATTCGCTGTTTGTTGTTTAAGAAATGGTCCGAGGTAAAATATTGTTGTTAGCCTTTTTACTTAATGAAAGGTTGTATATCTCAATGATTTTTTTCTCGAAACTGTGATTTGTTATCAATGTGTTGAATTAAAAAACAGTTATAGTGTTCAAGTTTGCGCAATATTGACAAAGGCGCCACTTTCATTCCTGAACTTTGTGATTTGCAAGTTTCGCGCGTTAAAACATGTAAGCTTTTTTAAAATAAAAGGCTTGTCGGCGATATTTTCTCTTCAAACTGTGCTCTTTGTTATCAATGTGTTGAATTATAAAACTATTATAGCGCTCAAAGTAAAAAAGTAAAGTCGCACACGAGCCGATGGCCCACACGGCCGGAGCTTAACCCGGTTTCTGTAGCATGAAGCGACTAGGAATATTGCTACTCCCCCCTGGATGGGATGCTAGTCCATCGCAGGGTTACCCCCAGCATTTTGTCGCCGGTACCTATTTATACACCTGGGTGGAGAGAGACAGTGTGGAGTAAAGTTTCTTGTCTAAGGAAACAACACGACGGCAGAGACCAGCGCTCAAGCTTGCGTGATATCGCCTAATTTTAGCCTAATTTTAGGCTAAGTATTAGGCGATATCACGCGCGATATCACGCGCGCTTTCGCGCTATAATAGTTAAATGTGTGTGTATACCTATTTATTTATTTATTTTACTTATTTATTTATTTATTTTATTTTATTTATTATTATTATTATTATTATTTTTAATTAATTATTTATTTATTATTATTTACCTGATTTTACTAATAATTTGTGTTTGCTAAATTTGATTGTTAATTATACAACCTGCCTCGATTAGCTTTGCTATATGCGGGTTGTATATTTCTCTAATTTGTTAAATTTAAATTATTGAAATAAAATGATGATGAAATGACAGAGAATCTTCTGCGAAGCGATCACGGTGACGATCGAAGAATGATTGTCGCTTTTGTCTTTGTTGTTCGCATCTTCTTCGTTCACGAAGAATTCGTTCTGAATTAATGGTATTGTAACGGAGATAAATTACAGCAAAAACATACTTTTCTGAACGGTTTTAATTCACGGAAAAATCTTAACAGCTTATTTCCGAAACATCCTAATCACTCAAGCACCAGATTCCGCCGCGTGCTTGATCTGTCAATCAAAACTCTGAGCTATTATTGGTTTTCCAAAATAGAAACGATTACATCATGCAATTGTCTTTTGTCCATTTCCCCCTCCTCACACTGGGAGGTAACGAAGAGTGTGATTGTTCAAAAAATCTCAAAACCTTAACTTAACAAGTTCCTTTCAGTTCTCATGATTGTTCAGTGTCCTAGCCTTCCTGTAAAGGCACAAGCTTGTGGATAGGTCTCACAACGGTTCTTGTTCCACACAGGATTTTGGCATCTCTCGTGTGCCCATCCCTTCCAGGGTAGGTTTCTGTAATGCGCCCCAGTGGCCATTGTCCTCTGGGCAGATTTGGTTCCAGGACCAGCACAATATAATCCTTCTTTAAATCTTTCACAACTTCTGTCCACTTTGGTCTTCTGTTCAGCAACGGAAGGTACTCTTGTAGCCAACGCTTCCAAACCTGGGAAATTATCTCCTGGACCTTTCGCCACCGTTTGCGTGGGCTGAAATCTGTAGTGTCGACGGTTTCAGGTGCAAACTGGCCACCAAGTTGTCCATGTAGGAAATGGTTTGGGGTTAGTGATACAACATCTCGCGGGTCAGCAGACTGGTAGGTTAGTGGACGAGAGTTAAGTAAACTCTCGACCCCGGTAACAGAGGTAATTAGCTCCTTGTCAGTTACATCACTGGTTCCAAGTACTCCATAGATAGCCTTCTTGGCTGACTTAATCATAGCCTCGTGAATACCACCAAAATGTGGGGCTCCTGGCGGATTGAAATTCCACTTCACATCTCGATATGCGGTGTCCTGCTGGATCTTGTTCTGGTCCAACTTACTGACGAGTTCTTTCAGTTCACTGACAGCTCCCACAAAGTTCGTCCCACAGTCACTAATCATTTCTTTAGGCGCACCTCTCCGGCTGGTAAATCGTGTGAAGGCATTCAGAAAGCTGTCTGTATCCAGACCAAATGCTATTTCCAAATGAACTGCACGAGTCGACAAACATGTAAATAAGCAAAGCCACCTCTTTTGACGGCGCACACCTCTTCCTTGTACTGTGGTAAAAAGGTCCAGCATAATCCACGGCTGTTTGGTCAAAAGGGCGGAAGGTGAACCTCAGGCGGATCTTAGGAAGTGGAGCCATGATCTGTGTTGACGTCTTGTTCCTCCTTCGTTTGCACATGTTGCATTCTCCTTCCCATTCTCGAATCTCCTCATGGGCTGCGATTATCCAATACTTCTCACTCATTTGGGACAGCACAAAATTGGTACCTGCTGAATGGTTGGCCTGTTCATGGTAATGTTTAACAATGAGCTTCATAACCCAGTGACCACGCGGCAGTATCTTGGGAAATCGTACATCATATGGCAGGTACTCTGCAAATTGCAGTCTTCCATTAGAACGGATACAGCCATCCTCGTCAAGCACTGGGTTCAGCTTAATAAGTGGGCTCTTTGGCGGTATTGGTTTCCCGGTCACTAAGGCCTTGTATTCATTCACGAAGGCTTCACGCTGGCATGACCGCACCACCTCGTCCTCGGCTTCTCTGACCTCATGCGGTAACAACACGTTGCTGGTCTGCTTCTCTTGCTTTCTTGTCATGTTGTGAAGAACTCTCCTCACTGTTGCGTGAACACGGACTAATCGGCTCCAACTGGAGAACCGCTTTGGTTCCAATCTCCAGCCTGCGGTGGTAGCTGTCTGATACGGTTTAGCTTCATCCTGTGGTTGGTTTATCCGCAGGGACACATGTGCAGTAAACTCTGTCGCCTGTTTCTTTCCTGTTTTCATCTCTGGCACGACGGTTGGCGAGTCTGCTAGCTGCATCTTCGGCCACTCACCCTTCCCCTTATTCAGCCACTCAGGACCGTCCCACCAAAGAGGGGACTCAGCAAGTTCAACTGGACTAGTTCCTCTGGAGCACAGGTCTGCCGGATTTTGTTCGGTGGGAATGTGCTGCCACTGAGTCGGATCTGTAAACAATTGTATTTCACCAATGCGGTTTGCAACAAAGGGGCGGAAATCTCTCCCTCGTCCTCGTATCCACCATAGCACGTCTATGCTGTCAGAGTAGAATGCTGCAGCCTTTAACGGTACTTCTAGTGCTCTTGAAACAGACTGGGTTAACCTTAACCCAACAATGGCGCCAATTAATTCCAGTCTAGGTACAGTAATAGGTGTGAGCGGTGCTACTTTGCTCTTGGAGGCTATCAGTCGTGTGGTTACTGAGCCATCTTTATACCCGCTTCGTAAATATGACACAGCTCCATAAGCTTGCTGCGAGGCATCAACAAAGGTCACCACTTCCTGACATTTCACTGGCTGCGGTTTTCTCAGGCATCGGGGAACTTTGACTTCATTTAGACATAATAACTGTGAAAACCAGCTCTGTATGCGGTTAGCCATTTCATCTTCAACTTTCTCATCCCATTCGTAACCTCGATTCCAGAATTCTTGAAGCATAATTTTTGCTTGCACAATGAATGGACTGACCAGGCCTAGTGGATCAAAGACTATCGCGACCTTCTTCAAAACGTTCCTCTTGGTAATTGGATAGTCAGATGGGACCGGCGTTGCGGGTATTACGAATGCATCTTCAGTGCTGTTCCACTGCAGTCCAAGTGTTGTGGTGACTGTATCACTATTGTCCCTGATGTTCACTTCCGTGGCACGGTCTTCTTCTGGTATGACTGCCATCACTTTGTCTGAATTTGAAACCCACTTCCTGGCATGCATGCCTGCTTTCGCCCACAGTGCACTCAGCTGATGATACAGTTCAATCCTTTTGTTGTTTCCTTCAACACTGTCCAGTGAGTCATCCATATAGGTAGACTGAAGTACAGTTTCAGCAGCTAATGGATACTCGGTTCGGTGACGCCTAGCGTTTTCCTGTGCGACAAACTGGGCTTCCATGGGGGCTGAGTTCTTTCCAAAAACGACTCTACAGAACTCATAAACATCCGGACTGCGGTCTGTTTCCCAATCTCGCCATAGGAATCGGAACAGCGGTCGGTCCTTGGACTCAATCTTTATCTGAAGGTACATCTCCTGGATGTCACAAACAAGAGCAACTGGGTTGCGACGGAAACGGAGCAAAACATCAAACAACTCCCTCTGCAGTTTTGGCCCGGCATGAATGACATCATTTAGGGATATCCCATCACATTTTGCGGAACAGTCAAATACAATCCTTACTTTCGTGGTAGACTTGCTCAGTTTAACAATCGGGAAGTGCGGCAAGTACCAAACTTCAGGGGGTGGTGCTTCACTTTCAGGAACTTTGCAGAGATACCCTTTCTCCACATAGGTATCCATAACCCTCTGATACTCCTTCTCAACGAATCCTTTTTTCTTCAGGTTCCTCTCAGTGCTGCGAAGGTGGGATTCTGCCACTTGCAGATTGTTCGGTAAACAAGGCCTCTGTTCTTTCCATGGCACTGCAACACTGTATCTCCCGTCACTGTAACGAACAGAACCGCTTACGGTCTCCAACGCCAATCTCTCCTCTTCCGTACACACAATTCTATTGCTGACTTCCGTCCCATAACTCTCAATCTCCCAAAACCGCTTGAGTGTTTGATCCAGCTCACAACAACCTCCAGTTCCACCCATCAGCCCTGCATCCTTGGTAAACAATGTTCGGATTGTGTGTGTTCTTGTTCCAGACTGCGCTCTACCATCAGGAGGTCCAATACAAGTCCAGCCTAGCGGCCCCAACCGAGCAACCGGTTCACCCACGTTTCCACGGATGTCAACAAACGAATTATGCAAATCAGCATAATCCACCCCAATCAGCAAGTCCACCAACCCATCCTTCGCTGGCAACGGGAAATCACATTGAACAAGATGAGGCCACCTAACTTTACTTTCCCTCCAATTTTCAACTTGGTAGCTCCCAGTCACACTGCGGGGACACGTCTTCACTTCAATCTCCTTTGTCAACTGCCCATTAACACTTTCAATGGTGATTCTCAAAGGCATTGATTGAAAAGTCTCCACAGAGTTGTTCAACACATGGACTTTGACTGTTTGGTACGACTGTTTCAATTCAAGAGCCCCAGCTACTTCCTCATTCAAAAATGACTCATTTGAGGCATCATCCAGGATCGCATTTACCTTGATTTTCTTTCTTTGTGCCTTCACCCATACAGGAATAGTATGCAGCGAGTAGGCCTCTGAGCCTCTGGGGTTGTGTGTTGTCATTGTTCGAGGGGCAGGGGTGCGATCTCCCTCAGGTGGTGCTACCCCCTCCCGTGCAGCAAGTGAGCTACTTTCCGTTACAGGCAAACTTTCATGTAACAGTCGATGATGGTTCCCCCAGCATCCGTCAATTTGGCATGGCTGAGACCGTGTACACATTCTACCCTGGTGATCACCCGCCAAACACCGAAAACACACACGCTTATCCTTCGCTAACTGCCACCGATCATCCCAGCCTTTCTGTTGAAAATCTCTACAAGACCACACCCCATGGTAGGGGGAGCTGCAGCAAGCATAGGGTGGTTTACGGCTCGAATGGTCTTTCCACCTAGCTGGTCCCTTAGCCTGGGTTGAAGCGTCTGGACCAATGTGGAAATTTCGAGATCCCTTGTGTCGTGTTTGATTCTTGTAGGTTGACTGCCCCCCGCCTGCGCTTCCATCCACCACCAGGCCATGTGTCATTTCCATTGCCTCTACACGAATAAGTACTTCCTCCTTAAGCCACTCTTTTAAACTTTGCACGGATCGTTCACGAGTCTGCTCTTGTATCCAGCGACTGTATTTTTCCACCTGGTCCTCTGCAAGTTTTTTAACTAGCAGGCTGTGCAAGGTCCTTTCACCTAGTTCCTCATTGCGTCCCTCGGCTTGAAGTTTCACCACGGTGATCCTAACTAAATCGGCAAATTTTTCAAACCCCTGAACATCATTTCTCTGCAGTTGCGGCATTTTTTCCAGCTGATCCATATATGCCCTTAGTTGACGGCGCTGGCCCCTGAATTTTGACTGCAGAATTTCTTTTGCTTCTTCATACTCTGGTTTCGAAATCCCAAGTCCCCTAATGGACTCCAGTGCGCTGCCAAACAAACATTGCCGCAACCTTGCCATTTTCAGATTAACTGGTTCTTTGGACTTGTCCACTAAGCTCTCAAACAACCCCCAAAAGTCCTCAAATTTTGTCTTATCTCCACCGAAGGACGGCACTTTCAGTGGTTTTAGGCGATGGTTGGCGGAAACGGTGCCCGGCGAATTTTCCGAATTTCCCTCTGCGGCTTGACTACTTTGACCGCTTTGACCGCTTTGTAAAGACGTTTGCGGTGAACTTGAATTGAGCTGTCCCTCTGAAACGTTTGGGGAACTTGAATACGTGACTTGACGTGGTCGGGGCAGAAATTTGAACATGTAGTTTTACGGCCTCGTGGGCTTTCTCGATGGCGGCTTGAATTTTCGATTCGAGTGATTGTGCTTCTTTGATCGCTGCCTGTTGATTCTTTTTATCCCCATTTTCCAAATAAGCAATGCCCAGTTCGTCCACAATTTCCAGTACGCTTTCCAGAACCGGAAAGAGCTGATCAATTTCCTTTTCAATGAGTTGTACATCCTTCAGTGCGATGCATAACTTCTCCATGCGGTGGCGAATTTTTGTCAGTTCGGTCTTACGCCGTCGCTTCTCTCGTTTTAGCTTCAAAAGCGCCATTTCTTTTTCCACTTTCGATTCATCGTGGCTTTTCTTGGTTTCTTCGTGTCCCAAAACATGTTCGGTGCTAGCGTTGTCTTCTTCGGTCATCTTGAGCAAAACAACAGCAACAAAAAATCCTCCCTCTCGGTGAATTATGGTGAACTACGGTAAATATTTCATCGGTTTTCCTGAACGGCTCCTCAATGCGAAAGGTAAAAAGGACCAATCTCCCATCGTGGTCGCCAAAAATGTAACGGAGATAAATTACAGCAAAAACATACTTTTCTGAACGGTTTTAATTCACGGAAAAATCTTAACAGCTTATTTCCGAAACATCCTAATCACTCAAGCACCAGATTCCGCCGCGTGCTTGATCTAACTGTCAATCAAAACTCTGAGCTATTATTGGTTTTCCAAAATAGAAACGATTACATCATGCAATTGTCTTTTGTCCAGGTATTATGATCAGATACATAACCAATCAAGTGTTTCTTTCTTCTTCTCCAGAAGTGTTCCGATTTGAAACAAGTCCATTTAACTGGAGGCATTTTACTGAAAATAGACCGAACGCTTCTTGTGAAACACAAGGAAGGGTACACGAACAGACTCTTTCACAGTGAAGTATCAACAACATTCATAACATTGAACAACTGGTATTGTTAATTGTTAAAAATGGGCTACTAGTTCATTGCTGTCTATGTGACGTTCGCCCATGTGTTATGTTGTAGTGAGTCGTAAATGACATCTTAATTAGAAGTAAGAAAAACGAAATGTCACGCATTTTGCATTGCCGCACAACATGTAATTGCTCGGATGCCGCACGTAACTCATGGAATAATTGTTATTTATGACTTATCACAACATTGTCATGACGGTACTCTATGACTAAGACAACTACTTATCCTCAGAAAGTCGTACTAATCGTTCCTTTAGTAGGTTATCTGATGATTTTCCGACTTCAGAAACGAAAATGTTTACTCACCAGTGACCTGAAGTGAACTTGATATCGTTGGAAAGGACAGGAAATGAATCACAGTATTCTAGACACTGCTATTGGAGGTTCTAAAAGCGAAATCAAAACAAACTATGATTAAAAGGGTATTTTACGAAGAAAGTTGAATTGTAAAACAAATAAGAAAGAAACAGATGATGGAAAAGCAATAATCTCTTACCTAACAGAATACGACGGTCCAAGGAGATTCCAATAGAACAATTAAACAGCTGGATTCTCTACAAGAATTAGTAAAGAGCAATGTTATTGAAACATTTGTTATTCTTTAATAGTCCAGATGTCAAAGATGCAGATAACAAAGAATAATTACGAAATAATATTATGATACACAACGAGTGTGGACATACCTGTCTGAAGATAAGATATTTCGGAATAACCATGTAATATTTCTAGCAGAATCAATACAGCAATCTATAGAACAAAACAACATATGAACATTTTTATGTCAATAACTATCATAAAATAATCCTTCACATAAAGATACATCGTGTTTCTTTAGAGAAAAAGATGTATTATGGCTTTCAAATGAGCAAACACGCTCATTTCTACGTAAAAAAAGCAGAAAAGAAAACCTCATTAAATATTCAAAATGGAGGATGATTATGTATTCAAAATGGATTCTCATTTGCATAAATACAGTGTTTGTATGGAAAACATTTGTTATTGTTTAATACTGAAGAAATAAAACATGCACATAATGGAAAAAAACAAAGTTACAGAGGCTCAAAAATCAAAAAACTGCGTTACTCACTCGAAGTTCAAGACATCATATTCCTTTTCCTTTGCAAGCAGAGATATTGAAACTGATACAGAGCAGAATACAGTAAAATCTCTGTAATATTACGAAATATCAGAAACATAAAGGAAAGTATACCAAAACTTCATGCAGGCATTGTTGATACAGCTTTCTTCCGGAAGTCTTCAAATTTCGTATACGCATTCTTTAGATCTTTATCTATCTGTAAGGTAAAGTCAAAAGTTACTTTTGAGCACTTTTAAAAATTCGAATTTTTTCAAGAGCAAATATGGGAAAGTAATAGAAGCTCCCAATTCGCAGAGAATAAAACGAAATCAATCCAAATTTCACCATAGCATTCCTTGCATTCAGTAGTAATATCATACGAAGTTTCATAGAAATCGAGTATCGTATCACAAAGAAATAAGAAATGGTATCGAAAAGTGTCTCAGAATAGTTACCATTATATAAGACTTTAATACGTCTTATATGAGGCCAGTGCATTTTTTAGCGTAGCGAGACCCTGGTAACACGCCTACCTACGCAAGTATTCCAATGAGACTAACTAACTAACGACCATAGGCTTATTGCGTGATAACCGACCCGCCCTCCCGCCCACCCGGCTATGGGGTATTAAAGTGGCTTTTGTTCTCGCACCTTTCTTTGCTTTGTTGCTTTTTCGTCCTGCCATGATGCGTCTCTTTTCTACATTGCGAAGAAGAATTTTCCAGATTTTTTCTTTTTTCACTTCAGGAAATTTGATACACAATAACTGATGCTTAACAAAGAAATGAAGTGCTTTTACTGTGCTTGAAATGTTTACATTGTTGTGTTTCAGTCTTATCAGTTGGTCTCTGTCGGTTTGTAACAAATCAGATTGGTAAGTGTATTTGTCTGTATACTAAATGACGTCGATATTAGTAAAACTGGAACAAGGATTAGCGTGTTAATAAGTTAGTCTGTTAGTATACTTATGGAAGACTCTTTTGGAATACCAGTGTTCTCTTTAGTTTCTTACGGTTTGATAAACTTGTGGAAGGTTGACTGGTCTTTTCCTTTGTCTTTCTGCTCTTTTGGAGAGGTCTGTTTGGTACTGGATTTAGTTGTTTTCGTAGATGTGGTGCTGGTTTTCGGTGATGTCTTGCTATGAGCTTTGGTTGCTGGCTTTACAGGTGTCTGTGGTTTTCTTTACGGTTTCTTTGTCGCTCATTGCTGCTTTTAGTATTGCTTCTTGTTTTTTCCTGTTCTGCTTCTGAAGCTTTTTTTCATTTAAGAATGCTGTGTTTGGAGATGGCTCGTTTTGTCCTGCAGGCAGCGACAAGTCTGCGGAGGATTCTTGTGACTTTCCTTTTGTTACGGCAGTGGCAATGGTGGCAAAAGGATCTTCACTGCTCAGTGTGCTGTGTTTGGATGCAGCAGGAGATTTCTCTGTGTTCTTTTTGGATGTCTGCACTGTGTTACTGATGGATGAATCCGAAGAGCTGTCATCGTTGACACTGGTGTGTGACTCCTCAGCCTGTTTTCTTTGCGATGTGGTTTTTGGTGCAATATTCTTCAAGATGGACTGGGACATCTTGCCTTTGCGTTGCTGTTTGGTTCCCGATGTAGAAGGCCGTCTGCTTTTTTTGCTGGACGTTGTTTCGGCAGGTGCACGTTCTTCCATTGAAGATTGTGTATTCTCATCTGAATTTGATGCACTGTCGTCCCAATCTGGGAGAAAGGCAGCTGATCTCTTTAGTTTGCTTGGAGAGACGCTCTTGGATGTATTGTCTGAGCTTGCCTGTTTGCGTTTCTTGGGGCTAACCTTCACGATACCCTGTTTCTTCTTTACTGTTGGTTTCTTCTTCTTTGTACTGGCATGTTGGTCCCAGTCGGAATCTTCTGTGTGTGAACTGCTGAAGACGCCAATTTCTTCTTCATCCTCATTCTCTTGGTCCTCACTGTCATCATGTTACTTTTTTTTTAACAAACAACAACAAAAATCTTTATTAGTTAGTTATTATAGAGTTTATAATACTGGCCTGCAGGTAGCAAAAGCTAATCTAGGCAGGCCAGTGAAATTAATTACATGATTAGAAATCGCTACACACACTAATTTGTTAAAATAAAAAGAAAGGATCAAACAATAGAAAAAAAAAGAAGAAACAAAAGGGAAAAACAAGTGATCAAAATAAAAGAAAGAGAATTGTGAAAATATTAATTAATTACTTTTTGATTTAACTTTAGAGATAATCTCGTCAATATTAATATAGGAATCTGCTTCTTTAAGTATAGTCAAAAGTATATTCTTAATGTTGTTCCTCTTGATCAGATTCATGCGCGTCCCAGATAGCAGACGTAGATTGTGACGATGATCTGTGTGAGGCTGGTTTTGCATGCATGGTTTTCCAGGTTGGTGTCTTGTTGTACTGATTTGGTTTCCCGGCAATTATGAGCAAATTCAGCTGGGTTCCAGAGTAGCATTTGTAAGGACATGATGCTAGAGCTAATTAAAAACATCGCTCCGCTTGCGGCATAGTAGTGTTTTATACGTTGCTCAAACTTCGGATCGGTCTCCATGGTCTTCATCACTGATGATAAATCCGATAACATGGGAGGCAGGCTCATTTCACGATCATTGTTGTTGAAGCACCTGAGGGCCTCTTTGATAGGGACAAGTTTGTTTTTGATATCATCAACGGCAGACGGCGCGAAGATTTTGTGTTTATACTCGTCCAGTGTAGGTACGTTGCTGTTCAGGGTGTCGGCAAACTCGGACATGGCGTAATAGGGTCTTGTCAGCCATTCGCAAGTGAAGCTTTTCAACTTCTTTAGTATTTCATGGTCGGGCAACACACCATGTGCCTTTCCATACGGTGCTAACAGGTTCTTGGTATGATGTTTCCCGTAGTCAATGCCTTCTTGAGCAGAAGGATCCCAATGAGAGATTGGTCTTTTTCGTGGAGAAGACATATCTGAAATTAGAAGGTGTTACTTTTGTGCGAGACATTTGTTTCGTTGATGTTTTTCTTCGATGTGAAAGAGTGTGTTGGAACCGTATGACCGAAAAGTGTTCGCAGGAGGTGATGGATACTAGTGCGATGTTTTGTTAAGACTCAATAGTATTCTGGAAAGTCCACAGGAATGAACTGAGTATTCAGCTTTCTGAACTCACGACAGTGCCACGTATCCTGTACCAGCTGGCACAAAGGAAGAGTCCATCCACAAAAGAAGTTTCTCTATGGTAGCGCCCTGGGATTTGCAGACGGTGAGTGCATAGCAAGGCGTGAAGGGATACACTGTGCGTCTTTCGCCGTTAGAGTTGATTTCAGAAATTGGATACGTAAATACGAGCTTGTTGTACAGTACAGTGTCTCTTTCTGCATTGACAACGGTTGCATCTTGACCGTTAACTACACCTGCTCGTTTGTCCCGGTTCTTTGTGATGAGGACGTGCATCCCTTGATATACTGGAAATGATCTGGTTTCTGTATCGCATTGAAACGTGCTTAAGGGCTGCTGGTTTTCAAAGACGTGGCTCAACACAGCTTCGTTGACTTGTGCTGCTGCTTCGCGAGAGACTGTTAAGATGCTATGATTTGGGTGTTGGGAGGCCATTTGCCACAATTGTTGTTCGTTCGGTGGTGGATTAGAGATGATCACCTTGTCTCGTTGGAATGCATCCAGCAGCTGTTGTTGCGGTCTTGTGTATCTGACATAGTTCAAGAAGTCTGCGTACTTGGGATCTTGGCAACGGAACTGTGTGAACAATGAATGATTCTCTTCAGGAGTTGAGATTTACCTGTTCCAGGTTTGCCTATGATCACTTGGAAGTTCTTCCAAGAAGAGGTGTTGTTGCCATAATGGGAATCGTTGCTTCCTCCATAGACGTCACATTCTCTTTTCTCTAAGTATAGCTTGCAATATTGCAGCTTGCTGCGGAGACAAAGGGTAGAGGTCTTCTGTTAGATCGTAGAATCCGTCTCCCAGGCAACGGACGATGACTTTTATCTGCCGTAGCCTGAGTAGGTCGTGCAATGACTTCATAAAGAAAACAATAGTGTCAACGAAATGTGTCTTGTGACCTTCTGCGTGAAAGTAGGACTGTATGAAGCTTTTGTTAGAACAAAAATCTGGGCAAAGTTCCACAGCTTTCGCGAGTATCGAATGGTGTTTGGCAGCTCCTCTTTGCGATCATGGAGAATTTGCTCTGTTTGACTGTGTGCATGATTCATGGCTAAGTACTGAAAGAAAAATTCAGTGTTGAATACAGAGAGATATCTGACTGCTAATAAGGTAGATCTGTCTTTGTATGGTTGTGGTACAGCCGGTTTAGCATCGTACTGTCGCAGCCATTGTAAGAAAGAGAGATGACTGCTTTCGTCTCCTCTTCTTAAGTACTTCTGGTACGTGTTATGCATTTCTGCACTTGTTGAGGTCGGTGCATTCACATGTTTTGTACGCGAGCTACTCCACGCGATCTTTGTTTCAGACAGTTGCAAAACCATTTCTGGTTCCAAAGGTTGCATTGTGCGTAGAAACGACTACGCAACTTGATACGCTCCAATGTCACTAGAATGCAAAGCTTCGCTTTTGGCACTATCGTGGCACTTGGAAACATACGAAGAAACGTACGATAGAACCATTGCTTTTCCATCGGTGCACTGGACATCAATTCTGCATTGTAGAGCTCCTAGCAGTGTGCTAATGTATGCTCTGATGTTTGACGCAAGATCTTCTGGAGTGTACTGAAGTGACAATGTTGTACCCTTTGCAGTTTCCTTGAAGTGGCTAGGGTGCGTTTCTATAGATAACACTGTACTATCTGCTGCTTGAAGATCGCTAACAGTGAACGCATCGGCGCAGTTCTGCCAGGGAATAGATGCACTGATTAACTCCGAACGTATTTGGGTTATGTCGTTCAACCATACTAGCATGTGCATGTGTACTGTTCCTCTTTTCTGTGACTCCAAGCGGTAGAACATTGTTTTCACATTGGGTTGTTTAGGTGTCTCCTTGTTGCTGAATAAACGATTTCTCCAGCGCTTCGTATTGGTGCCGCAAAGGAATCCACGAACAATCTGTTCCAAAACGTGTGCAATGTGCAGAGTTTCGGGGACGGGCAGCTGAGTGGGTCCTTTTCCAGTGATGTCTCGCAGTTGTTCCAACCTTGGAGGAACAAGAAAAGTCCACTCGAATGGGCTGATCGTTACAAAGGATGGATAACCATACTGTCTGACTGCGTCTACAAGTGAGCGATGCTGCCATTTCCAAAACTCTGTGGAGAAGGTCTTGTTTTGAAGGGCAAAAGCTGGCGAACACCCAGAAGCTTTCGCGGTATTAATGGCTCCAGTTATCGGTTTAAACAACCATCTGTCGTACTGGTAGTGAAGCAATTCGTATGTGCAACAGAAGTCTGCCACTGAGCTTCTTACTTTCACCATGAAAGATTCCTTGCTGCTTAAACGACTCTCTTTCCCACTCAAGTACGACTCACAGGGAGGCCGCACAGCCCTTCTCATGAGGACGAATTTTGCGTAACTGGAGTCTGCATTGGACATCAGCATCTGAAATGCGGCTGCAGTCTGTCGCCGCTTGTCAGCATCTTCCAAGCCTGCGATTTTTTCTTCTACTGAAGTGTTGCTCCAGCTAACATTTCAGATTAGTTACCATTAGATAAGACATATGCATGTAATATAGAGTCCAACTGAGTTCCAGAGCGAAGCGTAGTACTGGTAACACGTTCACCTACGTATGTTTTCCGAGAGCAACTAAAGACCCACGACTTGGGTGGTGATATTCGACTCACCCCACCCTCCCGGCTACAGGGTTAAACTGGCTTTTGTCATCCGCGTGTTCTGCGCTTTGTTGCTTTTACGTCCTTCGATGATGCGGCTCTTCTCTACATTGCGAAGAAGAATTTTCCAGACTTTTTCTTTTTCCACTTAAGGTCATTCCTTAGTATTGCATTGCGTATCACGTACTGCGCATAATTTCTTGCGTCATTAGCGCGTGCACGAGTGCGTGCACAGTCCAAACCAAGAAGGTTTCCTTTGAGGTTAAGTTGGCCAAATGAATAAGACATTGTTTTCTCCTAAACGAGCACGGTGACCCCTATTTTTTATTATTGTAATTTACTCGTTATAGGACTCTAAAAAACATATTTTAAGCAGAAAAAAAGTTTAGTGGTAGAACTTGTATTAATTCTGTGTAAATCGCGTGAAACTCTGTATTTGGAGCAAATGAGGGGGGGTGATGCCGAAGCGGTCCGATTTCCTTGCAAAATTTGTAAGACCGGGAAATTTGAAATGACTTCCCTGAAAGAATGTTACATAATCAAATATATAATGTTAAAATTTCAATAGTAATCATAGTTTTCTGCAGGTAATAACAATCCCTTTCTCGACGTTCAAGTTTCGAACATTCCTCGCGCAATTATAAAAAGTCGCTATAAATAACGGGAGTACAGTGTAAAAACAAGCACGGTGACACCCTCTTTTTATTGCATTTTTTGACTGTTCTAAGCATGGTTATCAATCGTACCAAGTTTGAAAAAAAGTTCAGTATAAGTTCCTTTTCGAGGGAATTACCTTAAAAAATTGGGGAGACAACAAATAGTCAATGTAATAGTAACAAAGTGCTTTAATTGGACTTAAATTGTTTACATTTTTGCGTTTTATTCCAATCAGTTAGTCTCAGTCAGTTTGTAACAAATCGGGTTAGTTAGTGCATTTGTCTGTATTCGATATCATGTTCGTGTTAGTAAAACTGGAATGAGGATTAGCATGTTAATGGATTAATCTGTTAGTATAGTAGAAAGATCGTTCTCTGTTCATTGCGATTTATCGGAGTAATGTTGCCTCATTTTCGAGCCTATTCTGTCTTGTGACTGCATCTCTCTAATACTGTCGTTGTTTTTCTTTAACATGCTCGTCTTTTAAAACAAACTTCCAAGGTCATTTTTTCCAAAAGGCGACTAATTTTACGCGTGTCCAAATAGAAGGCATCTTTTACGTTAAAACTATACCGTTAACTGCAATTAAGTTTTTACTCAATACAAACCTATCGTATTCTGAAGTCGTTTCAAGTCTCGAGACTGGGAAATAACAGAACGACAAGTAAATGTGTATTGTGGAGCTTAGCGCACAAGAAATAGGAATATCTCTAAGTTGTCACCCATCCAAATACGAACTCCGTCCCACTGGACTTAACTTGGGTGACCACACTGAAGTTAAGCCCTGTTGAACAGGGTTCGTACTATTAGGTTCCAGAAGGTCTAAAAGACCACAGCATGATGTTATTTCCTTGTCTGAAATGGACCCAGTGTAAAGTGACGATACGAAACTAACTGCTCCATGTGGTGTAATACCGAGGAGAGACTTCAATGTTGTGTCACTCTTGTAACTGCTATACATTTGCGACTGCAATAAAAGGGAAAATGGAACCTGAACTTTCATTTCGGTGCAGTCAATCACTACACGAGTATCTGGATAAAGAACTCTAAATTCTTGGGGTATGTGTTTTTGTACAGGGCCAAATGGGTTGTGCTTCAAGCAAAAAGTTTAAGTACTTGGCCCAGGTGATAATTTTTCTACTAACAGTATACTCGTGGACATTAAACCTGTGAGCCAAATCCTGTTGGAGAAGTCCCAATCTTAATGTTACTAAAAACATAAACAACTCATTAATAAGCACCATAGTTCAACCACCAGGACGTGTTTTTGAAGACATGCTAATTGTGTAGCAGTACTGCATAGTGTCAGCACTAGGTTCAACTATTTCACAAAACGTTACAAGATGTTGATAACTTGGAAAGCCTGTATAAAACTTTATGCTATATGCTATCATTATCCCCTGAAAATCGTTCAAGTCCAAATGTGTAAAGCTTTAAAGCATCAACTTGAGATTGAAGTTCTCTTATCTCTGCTCCTGCTGCATTATGCTAATCCTGGATACTTAGCTCGTCTGGATGGGTGTCTTCTATTGTAGCCTCTTGCACCTCTAAATCACTGACAGTTGAGTCACTTTCACTCCTTTTTAAATAAGAACATAACAAATATCAATAAGGATTTTAATGCACATGCCCTTGAATAACTGCTAATGGTCGACGATTTAATTACATGGTATGATTTTTCTTACGACTGTCGCGTGGAGTTTTGTAGCATGCGCTGTGCGCATCATGCAAAAGTCGCATACATGAACTTCCATGGTTATTCAAAACACCTTTCAATAGGAGACAAATGAGTAGGTTCTGTCCAAGCACAGACCCATTATTCAATGACACATATGAGGACAGTGCACTTCTAGCACAAGCTGTTTATAGCACTGTAGGTAAGTCCCTGGTCATAGAGTTCAGAAAAGAAATCCAAGACTGCTCCTAAAGGCGGCTGAAGATGATTGATTGACTTTCCTTTTTAGACAAAACTGCTGTCCACTTCTTGATATAACCGGAGTATTGTTTCTTGGTACCTCCTCGCCAAGATGCCATGAGCAATCCAACAGCTGACTTCGATACTCCTCTTGTTTCAAAGTATTGCCGGACAACAGACATGCTATAAGTCTCATTTGGTTCCTCAGAGGGTGTTGAGCCCCTGAGTGTCAGGTAGGCTGAGAAGGTCCTTGTGTTGTGGAAGCATCAGCGGGGTTTGCCACTAGGAGTCTTAGTAATCTGGGCCACCAAACCTGGGTTGGCCAAAGAGGAGTTTTTTTTTTTAATTTTTTTATTTGCATTACATTACATTACATTACAAAGGAACTAAAGTTTGAGCCATATACAAAAAATACTATACTAACATGAAGTGATCTTAAAAATTAATACTGTCTACATTGTTAGAAAAAGAATAGAAATAAAGAAAAACAGAAAAAAAAAGAAAACCAAAGAGGAGCTACCAACAGTGCTAAAGTTTGATCTTTCTCCAATTTCTGTAGACATCTATTAAGGAGGAAAAATGTAAACAAACCTGTTACTCCAGGAAAAAGAGAATGCATCTACATGGCTAGTTCTAGGGTCCAGCATCCAAGAAACACTTTGGAAGCTGTTTGTTTGGTCAGGATGCAAATAGATCAATCTCAGGAGTACCCTATATGTCAGTAATCTTGTGAAACATCTGGTTGGAGCTGCCACTCGGTTCTCTCATTAATCTGTCTGGAGTTTTTGTCTGCCTCGACATTAATAACACCAGGTAAATGACATGCAGTCAACCAAATATCATATTGCATGCAGCACATCCAAAGACTTTTGGCAATTTTGTTGCAATGGACAGATTTAGTGCCTCCCATGGCATTAATGTAGCAGACAGTTATGGTGTTATCACTTTTTATGCACACATGCTTCCCTTTGAATAAGGGAAGAAAAGATTTCACACCAAAATGCACTGCTAATAATTCAAGTTCATTTATGTGCCTGTGTAACGTTTCACCATGTGTTTCTTTCTTGCACGTTTTAAACAGAGGAGTTGTTGGAACTTCTGCATCTGTCTTATGTTTTCGTTTCCGTCCAAATCGCGATGTCCACTCTAATGGAACAGTTCTGTTGAATACCGAAGCTGGCAGCCACATGTCGTCCTTCGAATCATAGCCTTTAAACCTGACCTTGTATTCGTATGTCATGTCTTTGTTGAGACGGCATTCCAATGCTTCCTCTACCTCAAAGAATCCTTCATCTAGTTCCCTCTGCTCTTCCGTAACATCAATACGCTGTGGGTGCCAAATCTGTGGGTGTTTCGCCATAAGGGATATAGCCTAACTCGTCAAGCCGACTGTTGGATTTTTCATGCAACCTGTACTTTGGAGGACTTCCTGAAACTGGAAGCAACTCTACAGCGCCCAAAATTCCTGTTGGCGATCTCCAAAACCTCAGTCCCATCCTTTGTTGATTCAATACGTTCCACACGTGTTATTAGACAGAAACTCCTACCATCCAAGACCTTTATAGCCACATTTCCAAACAAAACTATGTCATGCTCTGGATTGAGTGGTTCCTTCCCTGGCAAGAATTTGGAGGCCCAGTGTCTTTTCTGACGGCATCTGGCAATGTATTCTCGAGGCAGAAGCAACTTTAATGCCTGGCTGATGTGAATATAGTTTAGCTTTCTATTTTCAACCTTCGAAATCATCCATTTCTGTCCTAGAGTTGTTTCTGGGTTGTTCTCTAACTCCTCTTCTTCAACTCCCAAGCCAGCCAAGCTGTCATCGCCTGGTGTCAAATGACTGTTATTACTGATCTTGCACTCCACCTCATCACGATCCCCGTCTAGGTGTTGCTGGATGTCTTCCACAACAGATCCCACACTGACGTCCAAATCCAGCTTGTTGTAATCCGCGAGCAGATCACCATTTACTAACTGTAAGCCAATGGGATGTTGGAATTTGTATGGAATTTCCCAGCTATCATTTTCCTTTAACAGATTGACGCAGCTCTGGGACATAAACCTCTCAAATAGATCTTGCCCTTTCTTGACCCCTTCATGATGAGCCTGCCTTTGTTCTTTAAAAGTGGGGTACGTCTTTGGGTACTGCCATTTCGATTCAATGGATGTTTCACGAGACTTAAATGCGAAGGCTAGTTGCTTCCGTTTGGATGAACATTTCACATCGATACCTGCTGCAGCAACATGTCCCTTGGCATTCAAATTAAATTGAACCTTTGCTCTCCTGTCCAACATGTCCCCTAAGGTTGGTTGTGCATCCAAGGACTGTAACTCAGTGGTCTTCCCCTGGAGCTCACTTATTATGCGTTCTGTGCTCTTGGTGCTAGAGTTCTAGGGAGATGATGAGGAGGCAGCGTGGTCGAGTGGTTAGGGCGCTGGACTTGAAACCTGGTGGTCCCGAGTTCAAGTCCTGCTCTGACCACTATCTGGAGTTGTTTCACGGTAGTCCCGAGTCCAACTCCTCGGCCACGCTTGTAAAATAGCCAACTCGTTTGCCTCCTGCCAGTTGGGATTTTTAATGTGTTATGTTCTATTTGCAATATTTGTTTCTATAGTTAGTGTCCCCAATTAGTGCTTGCGCGCTAAATACCTTGACACTTAAATAAAGTGATTTTTTTTTTTACTGCACCTTTCTCAGGAAAGTGGAGAAACATTGCAAGTTGATGTAATGTGGCGGCTGCAAATAATATTTCTCCCATCAAATAGCATCCACGAGTTATGAAATTTTCTCTGTGTGAAGGATTTTACTTAGCACCAGGTTTTGAGTTAAGCGGAAGTTTGAGGAGTTCGAGGACCGTTATTCCGCAAGAAACCGACTTCTGAACGGTTCGATCAAGTGAAACACTGCTCGAATGTACAAACTTGTACCTTGTGATTCAGGAACATGAAGATCGAGGTCAGCAATTCGCTGTGTAAAACGTCGTTCACAGGCATCTGAATTTTGATCACAGCAGTAAATAAGAATCAAATCCATCGCCTTGAGACCACAATCCAATTAACAAATGGTAAACGCCATAGCGTGCACTATTGAGTTATGGATGCACGCGGGAGGTTGCTAAGCATGAAAGAGGCGTAAGAGTCGCACGAGGCTATCGCCTCTAGCTTCTTGAGTGCTTAGCAAACCTCCCAAGTGCATCCGTAACTCAATAGTGCACGCTATGGCGTTTACCATTTGTTTTATAACATAACATTGAGACATTGGAACAACAGAAGTCCTTTTATTGAGCTACATCACAAAAAAATGTTCGTGTAGTCTTACATGACAAGAGAAAACAAGCGCGCGAAAATTCATTCATGACAACCGACTGCACACCAGCAACTCGATAAATTTTAATCACGTTTCCTGAAATATCGATCAAAATCCTCTTTTCAAGGTCTGTATCCAACAACCGGTGAAATAGTTCAGCAGAATTATGAACAAACTGAAGAAAGTAGACAACCGTCCAAAATCATTTAAAAGTTAAATGGACTGAATTTCAGATCGATTCAGAGGATAAACCGTTGAAAACAATTTGCACGTTTTGAATAGTGCAGTCGCCGAAGAGCGATTTCGTTGCCCCTTGTTTGGTCTGGAACGACGTGGATTGCTGAGAAGTTTCTGATGGCTGGCTGTGATTGTTGGCAGAAGGAGAAAAGGCTCTCGACAAGACTTGGCTGCAGTTATGGAGCTGTGAGGTCGAAGGCCGCGAATTGTAGCTTACCAGAGACTGCTCACTGCGGTGTCCAGAAATGGCCATGATGTGGCGGTTTGAAATCCCGGCGTTGGACCACAGAGTGATGGCAGTGGTTCTTACACAATGGTTTGTGTAGATTTTGGATAAACGTGCTTCATTGCTGATGGTCTTCATCATTTTAGCGAGGCTGTTTATTCCAAGCGGTCGTGCTTCGTACCAAACGGCATCTAGAGCCATGTTATTTTTCTTCAGATACTGGAAAAACGCAGTACACTTTGGATTTACCTTCTGGATATACAATTTGAGGGCCTTGTAGCCGTCACCTTGGTCTTCGGTCTCATACATTCTGGCTTCTTTTTCTGTGCTTTCAAAGTCCTTTAGTCCTCCGGGATGATTCTTTGATAATTCATCGTGACTCATGGTTGCGTAATTTCTTCCAGCCGCATCGGTTTCAAACTTGAAGCTGTTCGTTCTCAAGCTTCTTTGCCCTTCAAGGCCCCTTCTGCAGAAAAACAGGATGACATGAAACCAAACGTTTCTCAGCAAGGAAAGCGGTGACGACAAGGACAACACTTCGCTTGATTTCAGCTTCTGGAGGTCTTCTTCCTCGATAGCAGGTTTCTGCGAGACATTTTCTTTGCCGCTTCGTTTTAGATTTTTTATTTGCGCATCTAGCATGAGGTTTGATCTTGCAAATCTTGGGTCAGTTGAAATTTGTTGGCCTCTGCTAAATGGCGGGGCATTGAGGTATCTTTCTATCGAATGACGAAATCCCAGCAAAGTAGATCTACTGTAATCTTCGCCTTTTCTCGTTCTCGCTTCTGCATAAAATCTGCGTAGGTTTTGATCAAGCTGACCTATTGTCATCGCTTTAAGCGGGGTTTGAATTTGTTTTTCTGCACACCAAGCTAAAAATAACATAAAAAGAAACGGACTATCAAAATTTGGTTTGTAATGGAACTTAACTTTTCAATTTATTTTCATCTGTTATCAAAGTAAGCGCATTTTAAAATCGTGAAAACAGCAAATTGAAAAATGTAATTTTTCGTCGACATTGTCTACGCATTAGCATTTAATTGGGTTTACCCATAACTTACAGGAACAATTTGTAAATATTTAGTTAGTCTTAAATCATTATTTCGTTATCTTTATAGTAAAGCCTATTACTGAATTCCAACTAAGCTTAAATAACTTTTTGTTTACCTTTAAATGTTGACACAGACCAGTTTGTGACTTCTTTCATCTTTTTTGAGTGTCGCTCACTTACAAGCTCTTCAAGTTCGCTTTCGCTTAAACATGCAAATCTCTTTGCAGGTGGCTTGGGAAAAATGCTCCCAAATATGTCAAAGGATGGAATTTCTGTTTCATCTTCAGACAACTGTGATGACAGTTTCGCATTTCTGGCAGAAGGGACGTCGGCCATTACTTTGGAAACAATGTCTGTGAAAATTTTTGCCTTGTAAACATTAGCACACGTCAGCAGCGTACACCCATGGGCAAATAGTACACGCTGAATTAACCAATCAGAGCACACGCTTTGCTTCAGTTATGTTATAATCCTTTTCTTGACATCTGTGCCGAAAGTCCTTAAGATGCTGTATGGACGCAGTTCGGGTGACAAAGCCCTTGTCCTTCCAAAATGTAAGATCCCTTGTTTCGTTTTTCAGATTCTTCATGAACAGCCTCTGTTCGTGATCATAGTCCAGGTAGCTGATGGGAGGAAGGAACCAGAAGTTAGGTGCCAGAAATTTCTCGTCTTCCAATCCTAGTCCTAGATGAAGAATGCCATTGTTGACATTTTCCACACTTGGAGTCATCAAGTGCACGGCAGCGGACAGTAAGAAACCAGCTGAATCCATAGAGTAACCTAGTAGATGGATTGGATTTTGCCGTTTTTCTCCTTTCTCGTTATAAAAACACATCCCCCCTGAGGTGTTGCCATTAGTTGAGCAAATGCTCGCCAGTGTAACCCTTGTCGATGATTGGCCACATACAATAAATGACCAATGGCTTTTCCAATGATGTAAGTGATGTCAGATTGTGGACAGATACCGTCTTAGTGAGGGAATGCCTTTCAACTACTTTGTCAATAAAACGCTTCAAAGCTGAGAAGTCATCCTTGTCCCCTTTACATGGATCTTTCCTTGGGATTTGCATCTCTTCAGACTTCCAGCTATGGACATCTGGATTCCAACCATGACCAATTAATCCTATGCTACCATCTCTGTTCTTGCATGCCTGTAAATATCTCAGTGCTTGAGCACCATCGCTTGCCTCGTTTACAGGTGTCTTTTTGAACAGAACAGCTGCCCTTTATAGAGCATCAAAATTGATTCCAGGATCAAGGCGTTGTTCATCAGCGCTATGTTTTGATGCAGTTGTCTGTCGGGCTAGTCCAAAAACTTCTGCTAGCATCGAGTAGTTTGTAGGACCAAGTTCGTTCTTAAAGGGACACTGTCACGGGTTGACATGCGCCGGTTCTCGTCCGATCACCGAAGTTAAGCCCTGTCGGGCGAGGTTAGTACTTGGATGGGTGACCGCCTGGGAATACCTCGTGTCGTAGGCTCATAATTTTTTTGGTTCCGTCAAGGAGCCACTCGTCCCGAGGAGGGCAAACTGAAGCCAAAGTCATGAAAACAAAGCATACCTTCGACGATATTCCAACGACAACAAATGGGCGACGAAGTCGCTGTCACTGGAAGCTTCATACCCGGCATCGAATTTAGCCTGAAGCCACGACCTAAATATCCGATTTTCCAAATATATTCGTTTGAGGTTTCTAGACCACGCTATCTTATATTCTGCTTGATCCTCGAACTTCCTCTTCCGTCCCGAATTGGTTCTTTTCCCTCCACCGCCACCACTAGTCGACGCCATTTTGAAATTGACGGTTCAACTTGAAAAATTCAGGCTGAACTTTTCAAGTTTCGTTTCGAAAAACTCGCGCATGCGCCCTCGTGACAGTGTCCCTTTAAAAACATGGCTCATGTCCTTAATTAAAGAAACGTAACGATGATTGTTGTTTCTTTGTAATTTCGAAACAAGGTTTCTTGTCACGAGGATTTGAACGGGTTTTTTCTGCGCAATGCCTGACTTGAACAAACGACCCAGGTCCACCACGAGCTTCTGTGCATCTCCAGCTATACAGGAATCCAGCAGACAATCTTCCACGTCTTTTGGGGCAAGTTGTACGTGAGCCAACTCTTTGGCCTGTTTCTCTGCTGCTTTGCGACATCTTTCTTTGTTAAGAGCTTCTTCGATTTCCCCTTTCCGTGCGTAGCGTTTGTTAAAACCAGGACGACCTATACGATTTTCGTTACATTGCAGGCTGCCACTAAGACGATGCTGGATAGTGTTTTTCAATTCACGCTCCTGTTTTGCACAATTCGAAGAAGTGAATGGAAGTTTTCCATGAGATGTTGCCTTTTCTAAACAGCGAGGGTCTTGACTCTTGATACCTCCCAAAACCTTGACATCATGACCGTGAACGTTAATGATTTTGTTTATTGGTACGAATACCGATTTTGGTTTTTGGTTGGCTTTCTCTACAAGTATCCTCGATTCAGCAGGGTGACTTGCTTTCCATTTATTGTACAAGAAACACTGCTTATGACTACCACTACGTTTTTAGCATTTAATGGTGCCATCGCACAGTCTTTTTAAATAATAAGGACTTTAAGATCCACTACGGCGAACCTCTGCTACGGCTGATGCAACCGAAAGAGACTGGGCCGACTACGCCGTCTCCCGGCAAAATTCAAATGAACCGGGTACAGCGACTCGGCGATGTAAACAAATGTAACCTTGAACAAGTTTTTTGCTTTGCTGTTTGTTTGGGAAACAATGGTTTCTTGGAAAGAATTGAGAGAGCTTATAGTGTTATATTACTACATGGATGTCCTCGATGACGCCGAATTTCTCTTGCTATACGACCTTTACAGCCCACAGAACCTGGACTTTCCGTGTGACTTGTATCCAAATTTCGATCTTCAAAACTTGACCGAAGATGAATGTTGGGCCGAATTTCGGTTAAGAAAAGCTGATATCCCAAAGCTTTTTCAGGCTTTAAGGATTCCTGACGTCATAACTTGTCACCAAGGAACAATTTGCGAAGGAACTGAAGCGCTGTGTATACTTCTGAAGCGGTTGTGTTACCCTTGCCGATACAGCGACATGGTCCACTTGTTCGCTAAGCCCGTTCCTATAATT
Organism: Dendrophyllia cribrosa; assembly: GCA_024195265.1. NCBI lineage: Eukaryota > Metazoa > Cnidaria > Anthozoa > Scleractinia > Dendrophylliidae > Dendrophyllia > Dendrophyllia cribrosa. The sequence goes on along the minus strand of JAJLRJ010000008.1, from coordinate 33,672,527 downwards.
TGCATGATTTCAAATCATGTATTGGATTATATCTACCAAGCTCACGGCCATTGCATTCTGCAGTGGAATCATCAGCAACTTAGCCAAGCCAATCTTGAAAGATTTGCCGAAGTTGTTCATCGAAAAGGGGCCCCACTTAATAACTGCTTTGGATTTGTTGATGGGACAGTTCGCCCTATTTGCAGGCCCGGCACTGTCAACCAGAGGCTGCTTTACAATGGTCACAAGCGTGTCCACGGAATCAAGTTTCAGTCTGTTGTCACCCCAGATGGAATGATTGCAAATATGTATGGCCCTGTTGGTAAGTTGTATTTTCTTTTGATAATAAAATATGAATTTTATAGGGTGAGGAGGCAACTGCCAAATGAAAGTGTTTTATTCATGTTGATTGAGAAATCTCATGAAATGAAACTTCCTGGAAACATACAACTGCTTTTTCATGAAAAAAAATAAATAAATAAAAAAACTTGTTACAAGAACACTTCACTTCCATTACCCCCCCCCCCCCCAAAAAAAAAAAAAAAAAAAAGCAAAAAGAAAAACATGTTTCATTGTGAGTTATAAAAAAATAAAATTATAGTATATGAATAAACAAACTTTCATTCATTTTTCCCTTAATTTTCAGTTACAAGAAAAATATTGAGACCCTTAATGCATACAATTTTCTGTTAACAAAATTTTACTACACCATGAACTTTTTTGCAGAGGGTAGGAAGCATGATGCTGGTATGCTTGCTGATTCTCACCTGTTGGATGATCTCCGTCAGTATGCCTTCAGCCTGGCTGGACAACCACTTTGTATTTATGGGGATCCAGCTTACCCTCTCAGTGTGCATCTTCAATGTCCATTTAGAAATGGAGTTTTAACCCCACAGATGGAAGCTTACAATACTGCTATGAGCACAGTGAGAACAAGTGTGGAGTGGCTGTTTGGAGATATACTCAATTATTTTAAGTTTCTGGACTTTAAAAAGAACCTAAAGTTGGGACTGAGTAGTGTGGGGAAAATGTACATTGTTAGTGCTATTCTCAGAAATGGGCTAACATGTCTATATGGAAACACAACTTCAGATTTTTTCCAGTGTGATCCTCCCGACCTTGACACTTATTTTGCATAAGTGCTAGTATACCATTATGGTTTTATGTTGTAAATTGATAAATTAGCATAACAGAAATGAAACCAAGACTAAGCACTTGACTTAAAGGAGAGCAGCTGGAAACACTGTTGGACAGCTGGAAATACTGTTGAGTTAATCTCAGCTGCCTCCTGTGATTTATCGGAATTTATCGATTACATTGATTTTGAGTCTGTCAATAAATGACCAGATTTTTGCACAAAAATAAACAACCTTGAACAATATAATGGCCAATTGGAAATTAAAGCCTTTGTTCTTGCCTTACTAGCTGTGAATTCATGCAAATCACACATGTACATATGCCACCCTGTCCTTAACATACTCGGACTTTCCAGATAGGTGTATCCTCAGAACTGTTGGCTCTCACTAGTAGACAAGCAAGGCCACAAGATTTAAATGCTCAACAAGGGTGAATCAGTGTGAAGCAAGCACAACCCTAAAATCAACAGTGTTCATAATACTTGCCCTTACACCAGGGGTGGGACCCCCATATCAAACAGACAGGGATGCTCGTCGAAAATTTTGAATTTGACCCCTAAGAGAGACCAATCTGGGCGTGGCTCAAGCTTTTTGTATCCCCTAAGATACCAAAAATACTAAAAAAACTAATTATATTTCACTATTTCTTCACATGCAACCCAAAATGAGACCTTAACTGCCTAAAATTTTGAAAATTTTCTCAGAACACCCTAAGCAAGACAACGAGCATCCCGTCAGTTTTTTTATGGGAGTCCCCCCCCCCCCCCTGGGTCCATGCATTAGTATATTTTACACAAAAGGAAAGTGCAAGCACAGGGGAATGCAATGTTCTAATCTTTATTTAACTGTTTGAGTAACATACAGGATGTTAATCTTTTAACTGACAAATACAAAATTAAAAGGCACACTTTAATGACCTTCTAGCATTGCATATCCAAAATGAACTGTCCTTGAAATAGAGTAACTGACTCAAAAACCCAACTTTTGTAATAAAACTTGGAATGATTTTACATCCCTTTTAATGTACAGTAACACTTGAAGCCCTCAAATACAATGAAACTGACCTGTACTTAAAAAATCCCAGACTCAGCATTTTAGGCACTCTTTTTTAACAAAAGTTTTTCTATGACAGACGTCATTGCCTGACTTTGCTGTGCCATTAACATTTGCATTTGTTGATTCTGTTGCTGCTGTTGAGCTTGCTGTTGGGCCATTGCCTGCAAGAAGGATTGCTGCTGTGCAAACATTGCTTGTAACTGAGAAGCTTTTGTTTCTTCTTCTTTTTTCCTCATCTTTAGCTCTTCTTCTCTGAATGCTTTGTCTGATTCAACCTTCTCCTGCATATACTGAAGAGCATCATTACTGCTTCTCCTGGACTTTCTTTCGTTTGGCTCTTGGCAGTCCTCAGATTTTCGTTTCTTTGTTTGCCCCATCCGTTCCAAAGCTTGATTTCTAATATCTTCTGCTGTAGCCTTCTCCTGACCTTTCTTTTCATTAGCCTCTGCAATAGCATCTCTTTCTCTCTCAGCTATATCCTCCAGCAGTGCATCAAGCTCATCTTGTTCTGGTACAGAGATTCCAGATGCAGCCAATTCCATTTTTTCATTTTCTTTGAATCTGTTTTGGATCAGGTTAAATCTCTCCCTGACTGCTCTCTGAGATAAATTAGATTTAAATCTCACAGTTTCAAAACCTCTAAGTTTTTTGGCAATTTCTTCCCACAGTCGTCCTGCTTCGTTTGTTCCTTTTTTGTGCTTATAAACCTGTAGGCCAAGGACTTCTCGGCAAAGAAGGATATCATGCTCTCTTGTCCATTGCATTGACTTCCTAATAAATTTAAAAAGAATACAAACTTTTCTGTGAGTAGGAAAAACAGCAACCTTCAGTTGACTCTCTGATTTATGGAAAAATAAAGCATAATATCATCTAGGCATCAATACAACCTTTGTATATAAACAGGGTTTTGTATTTTATTAATTCTTTTCGGTATTACTGACAAAATAAGCGCAAAAAGCTATTTCCTGCTTTTGAGATACAGTAGTGAAATGTCAAATGGAAATGTCGAGCTCGACATTGAACATGATAACTAGATACAATGAGTGGTCAATAAGATATTAAATGCGTAAAGGATTTTTGAGTTTTTGACTTCTTTCAGATCAGGAGAAAAACTACAATCAAGACTTGTGGATATTCTGGAATGTCCCGATTACATATAAGCTTATTGGCGCTCGATTTGCTTGAGAGTGCTTGTGAAATTTCAAAACTTTCGCTCTAACAAAGTTTTTGTCATTATTTAGGGGTAAATTTCATAATAAAAGGTACTGATTGTCATCAAAACAAAGAGCTTAAAAAGGGCAAACTCAGCAACCATTGATCAGCTAATCGACAGAAATTAATATACAAAATGGGATCGAAAACATTATTCTCCGGCTACGTGTTCTTAAAAAAAACAACATTTATATTCGAGACAACTCGTTCTACATTAAGCTGCATGAAATTTATCTCTCTAAATACACTGTTTTAGAGACTAGAGGTGAGCAAAAATAATAAAAAAACAACTTCGAACTTACGATGCTTGCGATTTCTGCTTGTCCATCTGAATACTGCTCGACAAACTTCAATTTTTTTTCGCTAAATGAACGTTATAAAACCCAAAATCAATTTAAAAATTTTAAAAATGAATGATCTTTGCATTATAACGAGTTTAATTGCATTCTAACGAGTTTAAATCTGATAGAAATACTGAATTTTACTCACGTTGTGAACACTCTGTCAAGTCGATGTGTTTGCCGTACCACACAGCCGTCCTACGGCGGGAAAGCTGCCTTGGACCACAAGTAGTGACGTCACCGGAAGTAATTTTTCACTATTTTGCCGTAGCCGAGCCTCTCCGTAGTGGATCTTAAAGTCGCTAATGACTTTGCTGTGGTTGTGGCGCTCGCGCGACTGACAAGAAATGTTTAGGGCAAAGTTCCAAATTCAAGGTTTCAAGTTGTGTCGTGGCGAAGCATTTAGGGACTACTTTACGGGTTGTATCAAAAGACAAGAACCACGGAGAACCAAAGTTGACGGTTAACGGTGATTTATTCCAAATACAAATTAGGACCAAAACGAAAATGACCAAACGACCGTAAGCAAAATACAACATAACGAATCTCTATTAATTCAGTCGAAATAGACGCGAAATCAAACTAAGTTCTGTTGCGACGATAATATGACTCTTACAATAAATTACATAAACAATCAACTAGCATAAAGGATAAACGAGTTTCAATCAATAATAGTACTCCACAGTGGCATTATAAACTGATTTAGAGCCTAGCGCTCTCTAGCATAAACACTTGGTGGGCGTTCACTCTCAATCAATGTGTTTTCATCCAAATTACTCCTTTGATGATTATAAAGCAATTTATCCCTCATTCTATGATTGTACAATAATCCATTCGCGTACATTCGCCCATAATGAAATCTAACTTAACAAGTAATAAAAGGACTTCTTACATATCGGTCCCGCTTGTGCCAAAGATTCAACAAACGCAATTCAAAGTTCAATACAGCCAGAATAACATAGGCAACTCTGGCAAAAGGAGACGCTAAAACCGCTTTTATATGTGCGTGAGGACGCTAAAGGGTCCGATTACAAAACCAATCAAAACGTCAAAAAAGGAAATGGGAACTGGCTAGTGTCCTTAACAGTGGTGCCCCTTATCTGATTATCTTTATCGAAATATT
>JAJLRJ010000008.1:33655180-33660180 GCA_024195265.1 Dendrophyllia cribrosa | reverse complement strand
AATAGCTCTGAGTTGAGCGACGGACAATCTCATCAGCCCTGCAGTTGTATTGGGAATCGATTCCATCTTTCCATTATATAGGTCACCTTCATTCAAGTGCGCTACTTGTTCCTCGTTACTTTGATTATGTTCTACGATGCGTTCAACTAGCTCGTGCTTCTTTCCATAAGCAAGAAGACCGGTGTCGCTACACATTTTGACCAGGGTTTCTTTGCTTTCTTGATATAAAGAATGCTGTCTCCATGTTTCCCTTTTTATGTCCTGGTCTTTTTGCTCTCTCAATTTCTTGTGCACGCTATTGTAGTACGCCAACGCATCTTCAGGTGACACCCAAGCTAGAAAAGCGATGGACATCATAATTTCTTTCGAAGGCGTCGGCAGCACTTTAAAACAGTTCTCGAGGACCTGTTCCGGCATAAAAAGACCAGGGCACTCATCCCATGGCCCCACTGGGAAGTCCCTTCTTTCCTCAAAACTCATGTAATGGAGTTCACCATACCTTTCCCAGAATTTGAAATCGGGCAGAGGCTGGCGGTCGAAACGTTCCAGTGGTTTTCCTCTCCAGCACTCGTCATCTCGGAATATCGACGTGCTATAGTTGTCAGTGAAGGCTGTTTTAGAGGAGGTAAGTGTGATGTAATCTTCGCCATATGTTCCCTTGAAATTCTTCCTTACACCCCACGCATTTTCTAAATAGCTCAACATTTCACCATTCGAGGGCTGATAATTTGTACTATCTTCTTTTTTCCTTTCTTCAGACAGCAAACTAAACGATTTGAGTTCGTCTTCATCTCTGAAGATAAAGTTTTCTTCGCTCCCAACTCCCCGGAAACACTTAATGGGCTCTTTGTTAAAGACACCTTTACCAATGCAGTCGACAACTTCGTTAGCCATGGACTCCATGTTTTCACGATGTTCTTTACTTCCGGGGGGTGCTGTCTCGTGTACAAGTTTAGACGAAAACGGACCGTGATCTGAAAGAACTTTGTTTTCGACAGTGTGCACTCGTTCAACAAAGTTTCTTTTGCTCAAATATTCGGCAAATGATCGTTGAGTCACTTTATCCAGATCAAGGAACTTGAGTAGCCGAACCAACAACATCTGTACTAGTAAATTACTTGGTGCTTCAGATGGGCCATTGTCCACAATAAACCCCATTATTTCTTTTAGTTTCCCTGTTACCTGGTTGCGGAAGAACTTGTCCAGGCTCGGAATGCACATCAGTAAAAATAATTCATTGAAAACGCGAAAAACAGTTTCAGGTTCAGCGAGCGACAGGTTTATAAGTGTCACAGCCTTTCCAGTTCTCGTGACATTGACAACAACGTCTGTCTGTGGAATTAGAATGCTTGTGTCATTTACTTCAGGTTCATTCTTGATGTCCATAAATAGATGAGTCATCGGTGTAACCGCATTTACTCGTGACTGGTCGAACGTATGATCTGGAGTTTCAAAGTTTCTCCAAGTTTTTCCGGGCTTTAGGACTGGTGCAATGTCTCCACAAACAATGCATTTCGCATCCTTGGAGTCAAGGAAGAAGCCGTTGGAATTTTCCGCCCCCGAATCAACAAGGAAGTTTACATGGGCTGTAGTCCAATGGGCGTTGAGAGGATGAACCTTCTCCGAAGTATTTGGAGCTTTGTGGAGTGACACATTAGCATTTATGTCCTTTCCGTGGTGGTGGCGTTTTGCTTGAATAGTGCCTTTCTTATAATTGTTCGTGTAAGTATACAAACAAGATGTTGAAATTGAAAATCCAGGGTTAACAGTGTTTAACATTTCTTTTACGTGCCGCATAACTGTAGCATTGTCAGCTGCTTTAAACAGTTTTGTGTCTAAGAGTCTAGGATCTGCTTGTAAGCCACCACCTCCTCGAAGCACTCTGTCTCCCTCGCCGAATGAAAACTCTATGTATCTGGCCAGTTCAGGGAACTCCTCGCACTTGAGCTTTCTTCCTCTTCCTTCGGCTATTGTTGAGATGTCTTTTTCTTTTCTTTGCTTCAACTTACGTTGAACATGAGCATGTTGTTGAGAAGCAGTCATGTCATTTCTTACAGTCTGTGAAGTGACTTTTATATCCTTGAAATGTTTTAACTTTGATTCCAACGTAGCTCGATGCCCACTAACACTGCCCTTGAATTTTGTTCCTTTGATCGATACAGTGGTCGTTACACTTGTTATTTGTGCAATAATAGCCTCCAATACATCCCTGTCTCTTTTACTGTCAAGGTATTGTAGAATGTCACTAAAATTGTCCTTCAATTTTGAATGCACGAGGTCATTCACAGCACCGTCCTGAACCTTGCGCAGTGTATTATTAACGACTTCCACAACTTTAGTGACGTCCGTATCCTTTCCTTCTACTATAAACGCCTTCTGGTTAATGTATATTTGAACAATGTTAAGTTGTTTGGATAATTTTTCATATGCGTCGATAGGGCAAAAGTAAGTAGTTTCTTTTTGGTTGAGAAGAGATGCTTTTCTTTTCTTGTAGATTTCAGCAGCTAGTGAGGTCTCCAAAAGAATACTATTCTGCAATTCTTCCGCAACATTAATTATTGCCTGAAGTTCAGCCTTTCGTGTTGCATTTTTGCAGCAAATAATTTCTCTTTTAATCACTTCGATGTTTTGATCCAATGATCCATCAACTCTGCTTCTTTGCATGCCGATGAGTTTCGTGTTGTCACTGAGAACTGGCAAATTTTCACGTTGTGTAGTTCTCTTTACATTTTTCGTTGCTTTTCTGTTTTGACTTGCATAAAAGCGTTTAGAAGCACCAGGAAATGGCAAAGCAGAACGATTTTCGATGAACTGGATTGCAGCGTTCGAAGGAAAATAATCCTTGCAATCTTCCGTAACCTCTTCTTGGTTCTCGGCGGTCCTTTTGCACTCTGTTGCTTGCTTTTTGGGGCTATCTGTCTCTTGCGTTTGGCTCTCTTGCTCGTCTGTTCCCACTTTTTGATCATTTTCTGAATTACCGCTATAAGTATGCTGCTTTCTTGTGTGATCGACGTTCAGTTTTGTTTTCGTGGGACTTGGTTTTTCACTTTCCCGGTTCTCGGCGGTCCTTTTGCACTCTGTTGCTTGCTTTTCTGGGCTATCGTTCTGACGCGTTTGGCTCTCTTGCTCGTCTGTTCCCACTTTTTGATCATTTTCTGAATTACCGCTATAAGTATGCTGCTTTCTTGTGTGATCGACGTTCAGTTTTGTTTTCGTGGGACTTGGTTTTTCACTTTCCGGGTTCTCGGCGGTCCTTTTGCACTCTGTTGCTTGCTTTTCTGGGCTATCGTTCTGACGCGTTTGGCTCTCTTGCTCGTCTGTTCCCACTTTTTGATCATTTTCTGAATTACCGCTATAAGTATGCTGCTTTCTTGTGTGATCGACGTTCAGTTTTGTTTTCGTGGGACTTGGTTTTTCACTTTCCTGGTTCTCGGCGGTCCTTTTGCACTCTGTTGCTTGCTTTTCTGGGCTATCTTTCTGACGCGTTTGGCTCCTTTGCTTGTCTGTTCCGACATTTGGATTTTTAGAAATATTGTTGGTATGCTGCTTCCTTGTGTTATTCACGTTCGGTTTTGTTTTCATGGGACTTGGCTTTTTGCTTTCCCGGTTCTCTGTCTGACTTTTGCTCTCCTTTGCTCTCTTTTCTTTCTTGCTTGCTTCGACTTTTGCATTTGCTTTTGTTTTCATGTTGCTTTGTTTTTCACTTTCCGGTTTCTCTGTCATTTGTTTTGATCGCCGTTTTTTTGTGAAAATATGCCACGGATTTTCAGGTTCCTCATCTGCTGTTCTCGTGCTCGTTGTTGCTGTGCCGTGCTTCTTTAAAGCTTCATCGCTCCATTTTAACAAGGGAACAAAATGGTTCACCACGAACTCCTTTGAGCGATCTGGCCAACCACGTGTATTTGTCCACAGTATTCTAACAACTGCAGAGTCCGCACGATCAGACCATTGTCTAGGCTTAAAAACGTTCTGATAAACAGGCAACATTCTATCGTTCTGATCAGGGTAAACTGTTTCAATGGGAATTCCAAGCACGCTTGCAAGAGCCATGATTTGTAAAGTTCCACTGTATGAGTAATTTTTCGCTGTCCTCATGATTTCACTGTTAAATGCCGCTTCAAAGCCATGCTTTTCTTGAATATTGGACGAGCTTGAAGCGAAACAAGTGAGATCACACAGTGTTTCCACGGACATAACACCAGGACCATCTCTTCCAATGTAAGTAATTTGAGCGTTGACTAAAACAGGATGTCTTCTGTAGAACTGTCTGTTTCTGGCAAGCTCGAAGCACGTGCGTAAACGAAGTTCAACTGCCAAGCTTTCGTTTCGACAAATAGCCAAACTTACAGCATTAAACAGACAGTTGCCATCTCCCGTTGATCGCATTGGAACATAAGAGAGACTTGCGCAATTTAGAGGGATGATACGACGAGAAATTTCGTCAACTTGACTGGATGTAAACTGACTCGTGGAAAAATCAATATCGCCGACGTTAAACGTTGGTAAACTCCACCGTCTTTCAATTTGTTCACATGTCCAACAAAATTGACGGAAATCATTGCAGCTACCTGCTAGACGTGTAAGATCTTGACGCGCCATTTTAGAACAGAGCAGCAAAGTGGATATTTTTCTCTCGTTGTCGACCTTACTATAAATCAGCTCGGTAGTCTTTGCAAATATCAAAATAATCGATTTGTGAGCTCGTGGCACATCATGGTAATTAGTGGTTTTAGAAGGTGGCAAAATCAGGACAAACAAAGCAGTCCTTTTTCTGGTTGAGGTGTTACAACACGTTATTATTACATAAAATAATTAACTCTCACCTGTGAAAGGCTCATTTCCTGTAAGTTCCCTTCTGTTTTATCATTGTTTTCACACAAGTTTCTTATTTGATTCCACTGAAGCTATCATTTCTTTTTTCAACTAAATTTCTTGTTCTGTCGCTCTCCTTTTTCAGAAAAAACAAAAACAGTCCACGTAGGTTGTGTTTGCGAATAATT
>JAJLRJ010000008.1:33617680-33647680 GCA_024195265.1 Dendrophyllia cribrosa | reverse complement strand
TTGATGGCACAGATTTGGGTACTGTGCCCGCACATGGGGACTAGCTCCAGTGGTAGTGCTCGGCACTGTGCCCGGGAACAGGCACTAATCTCAACAGGTTTTCATCAGTGTCCGACTTATTTACTTTCTCACATGCTGCACTAACTCCAAACTTGTTGCCAATTTCTCGATAGTTAATACCTTTTCTTAGTTGTTTATGAACATTTATAGTTCAGGGCATTGGTGAGTCTGAACAACGTCCATTTTAGTGCCCGAGCACTTGGGCACCAAGTCTGAATGGGGCTGCCTAAGCCTTCATTGTCATGTTGCATAATATAAGCTTACAATTATTAGAGGAATAGATAAGAAGTCGAAAGCCGGTTGTCAAATTATAGACCTTTCCCATTGTTCGCCATTGTCTGTAACACATCTGTCAGAGTGGCTGTGACTCAAAACTGAAGTGGCAAAAGCAACTGTATTCTCAACTTGAAAAACAACACATTTCACTTATATCTGAACCAAAATGTTAAAGGGATGAAAAAGATTCAGGCTGCCGTTCCAAAATAAGAAAGCAAACTTTAAGTTGCAACTCTTAAAATCAGGGGAATTACATGATTGTACAGTACTGTATCAATGGCATAGACTGCTTGAAAAATTCCATTCTCTGGGCCAGAAGGGACAACCTTTCCCTTTTCTGGTAGCAAGCTTAAGCAAGGTTACTTTTTTGAAACTCTTACTTTAAGCTTGGATTACACCTTTATGTGGTTTGGATTCATCCAGTATCACTGTATCAGGCTGAAAGTATGTTAATAATACATGTATCTTAGAGGAAATACTGCACTTGCTCTTTTTTATGACCCCCTTCAGTACAGGCTGGGGGTGGGAGGAGGGGTTGAGTGTGGCATAACACATAATTTTACTGGACATCAAACTTAGAAGTGGACCAGGTTATGAAATAAAACCTTCAGTGGGTCTGACATTTTCTTTTCCAGCATGCCCAGCTGCAGCTTAACCAGCCTCAATTGAAAATGTTTTGGAACTGCTACTATCGATCTCAGACGTCCTTGGACAAGGGATTTTTTTCGGCCCGCTTCACGGGCCGTTGGTTTCAGTCTGCGGTTAAAAAAATGTCGTCACGTGATGACATTTTTTTGGCTCTGCGGTTTCAAAAATGTTGATCACGTGATGCCATTTGGTTACTCGCGCCAAAACGAAAACCGGGAAAGTGATCAAAGATGTTGGGGAGGAAAACCGGCCGAAGCTATCATCCAGGGAAAGCTTTGTCCAATGACATAAGAAGCGGAATAATAGATACGATAGTACAGGCCGGTGGCGACTTTACTACAGGTTTCTTTATGGGTAATTACAGTGATGTGGCAAGGAAATTTAACGTGAGCAGACTAACCGTTAAAAACGTCTGGGATAATTTTGTTGAAAGCGGAGAAAGTGGTCCTGGGGACAAGAAAGGGGCACAAAATCCCCCACACTTGATGGGAACTGAATTGGAACTGATCGAGTTTTTGAAGTGAGATACGCCATCGATGCCCTTATCGAAGATTTACGATGTATTAGAAACTTACTGCGAGGTCCCGGTGGAACTTCGAAGGCTGCAATTAGCCGCGCCGTAAGGAAAAGAATGTCTTGCGGTCCAATGACTTGGAAGCGAACCTCAAATCGCCCAGTGAACAAATTTTCTCCTGAAAATGTTGATTATTGCCAAGACTTCCTAAATTACATGTCTACTGTTGATCCTTGCTTCGATGAGGCTGGCTTCAGAATGCCCGATGTTGCAAATCCACATTATGGGCACTCAGTTGTTGGTGAGCCATGTATTGATGTTCAAAGAAACATGGACTCACCGAACGTGACACTTCAAGTCCTTGCTGGTGTGGAAGGAATACTATATGCTAATACAGTCGATGGGGCAACAACTACAATTGATTTTCTTGAGTTTTTCGGAGAGGCATCAAATAGTTTTTTACCAAACGGGGAGCCAGTTCTTCGCTATGGCGATCACATCCTACTAGACAACCATGCGACCCATCACAATGAAGGAGGATATGCTCTGGGACGGTGGATGGACCAACAAGGAATTGAAGTTGTCTATTTACCGACATACTCACCAGAATTTAATCCCATTGAGTTAGCTTTTAACAAAATAAAAATTGTGGCGAAACGGGAGAACATCCGCCGCTCTTTCTATCGAAATGTTCATGTTGGAGTGTACAATTGTGTTGAACAAATAACAGATCAAGACATGCGGGGATTTTATAGGCACACGGAATACATCAATGTTTAATTTTTTGTACGAGTAATGTTTTGCCGACACGCAACTGAAATGTTTTCCCCAGTTCATCACTTTCCGCAAAAATTTACCCAGTACATAAGTTGCTCTTTGTTTACTGTAAAACAAAATGTGTAACAATGTAATGTAAAGGTTAAAGTCGATGGCACATGTATTGTTGTTACCCTTTTCTTGATTACATGTAATGGTGGCTTGTTTTATTTTCTTCATTCAAATTATAGGTCACGAGCTTGTAGTGAAAGTACGCAATGTAATGAAGGAGAACAGTTCAATGGAAATAAGAGTCACCTTTGACAATTTTGATTTTAAAATGCTAGCCAACATCATCTTGAAGAATCATAAAAACTCTGATTTCCATTGGATCACACACTATTTAACCTTTGATCGGGTTTCAAATGCTGGGCTAGATGATTCAAAACCCTTGGCTGACATAACTACTTTTAGCAATTCCAATTACTTGCTTAGTAAGGATGAGCTACAGCTGTTTAGACGTGATTTCACCATCCTTGTCAGCCGAGTACTGGTAGAATTCTTTCCTTGTCTCAAATCTCTGGTTGTCCCAAAACACATCAAGCATCGCTACTCAGAAGAAATGGCAAAGAAATCGGTCATTGTGAACCTACCCATTGTTCCTTTCAATCAGTCAAAGCATGCTGATGTTGTTCAGTACCTGGAAGTACTACAAGACTTACTCTGTGAGGTCCATGCCCCAGAAGACATGTATCCATTAAATGAGGAAGTGTCCCAGTTAGAAAAATTGGAAAGAACAGAAAATTCCTAGGGGTAGGTAAAGGAGTAAAGAACATGTTTAATTTGTCATTAAGTCATTTAATTATAACAAAACAATATATCTTGCTTTATTCTGTACTTCCATTAAAACAATCATAACTTTTTATTTAGCAAAATGTTATAATGAAAAACAAACTTCTTTTCCATTAATATTATTAATCCCAGGGTTCGTGCCCCAATCAGTCATAATTTTTTGTTGATATTATGATATTTAAAATTGGATTAAATTTTACTCAATCTTATGGACATGTGGTGAAATGCTGACAATTTCTTATTCAAAAGTCATGTGTGAAGATGGGGGTACTATATGATCTTTATGGGGATGTGCTGCTGGACAGGGGATGGTTTTTGTCCCCTCCCCTAACCCTAACCTTCACCTTAACCTTTTAACCCTACCCCTACACCCCCCCCCCCCCCCCCCCCCGGTTAGACCTTCTGTAAATGGCCATCAACTTAATTTATTTTGTAGTATTTTAATGCCTTAGGAAAAAGAATCCCTCTTTATGGTGATCTCCTTGGTCGTGAACGTGTCACAGGAGCCAAGAAGACCAGAGCTGGTTGTGATTATCCGTGTGAGCGATTTGAAAACATACTAGAGGCTGCTGCTATCTGGCATGCAAAGCAGTCGTTCCTTGGGGTAGGAATCAAAAATGTTTTATTTGTCTATTATGATTTCACCTCCAACATTCAAGTATATCCATAACATGATGAAATGGAACCCTTTCAAAGAAGAAGATAACCCTTTAATCCCCAATATCAAAACACTAATTCTCCTTTCTTGTCCACATACTTTTTTTATAGAAGTAGTGGAAGAATTTGTTAAAATATCAAGAGAAATCGTTTTCGCTGATCACATCCATAATTCCCATGAGTTGTTTGATTGATTTAGCATATAGGTATTACAATGTCTAATACTTCCCTTTTTTACTCCCTTCTTCAGTACACCTGGGAGCAGTTGTATAACACAAAATCTGCCCGGGATGTTGGCACTCTATACAACATCAGGCAGCGTTTTGGCCTTGTGAATGTTTCTTCCAAGGTAAAAAACAATTTTGAGAGTGCCAACTCCCTCATGCTGTCCACTACCAAAGCTTACCTGTGCAGTGCCTTCATGGAATATGCTGGACTGGAACGATTAGATGGTAACCCAAAGAACATCACAAGCCTTGAACCAAAAGACCTGGAAAAAGTCATTGGCTGTTTTGTTGATGAATATGTGATGGTTGAGTTTGATGTTGAAAAAGTCTTGCGACAGCAAAAAGAGCAGGCCCAGGAGCAGATGAAGACAGCTCCTGCACCCAGACCTTGCCAGCGCTTAATGCAACAAGGTACACAGTAACAAAATAATGAATACATTCAAACATAGTTAGGGAGTGGGGGGGGGGGGGGTGTAGTTAGGCCAGCTGCAAAGGCTTGTAATCAAATTTAACTGTAAAATTAATAATGAAATATAAATCCTTTATTTTTTTTAAAGATCAAGCACAGCTAATTAACACAGGTGCCTTTCCAAGACCTATAGAAAGTTTACAATGTTTACATGTGAAATTAATAAATATGACTTAGTCTGTAAAAACAACAACTTTTTACAATACAATAAAATATGCAATCCTTTATTTTTTCAGATCAAGCCCAGCCAATTAACACAGTTCCTGCTTCAAGACCTGAGCAATCACAAATGCTGCCAGGTAAAAACAAGCTTATAGATACATAGGTTAACTTGTGAAATTAATTAATAATATGACTTGTTCTTTACATACACTGCACAACAACTGTTCAGAATACATGTACATTAAAATATGTGATCCTTTCTTTTTTTTTCAGAACAAGCCCAGCCAATAAGCACATGCCCTGTCTCCAGACCTCAGCGATCAAAAATCCAGCCAGGTAAAAATGCTACATTGTGACAATTTTATTTTTCAATAACACTGCATGACAGTAAACACAACCCCAGCCCTGCTATAAAAATGCAGCCTAAAGTTTCTCAAGGCCAATTGAAAGGCGGGGGGGTTGGGCGGGGGAGTGGAATAAAGCCCTTAGTGTCTTCTGATCAACTGCTAGATTCTCCTTCCAGTTTGTCTTGGATATGCTCATGTAACAAAGGGAGAGTTTGGCTTTAGATCAGGAGGCACTTAGGGCCTTATTCCAAATAATGTTTGGAATAAGGCCCTAAGTGACTCCTGATCTATAGCCAAATTCTCTCTTTGTTACATGAGCATATACAATACAAACTGGAAGGAGAATCTAGCAGTTGATCAGAAGTCACTTAGAGCTTTATTCCACTCACCCCTTCATTATTAAGATGATGTAATATGCTTACAACGAAATTTTAAACATAATTCTTTAATTCTTAACTTATTTTTCAATTTTACCTTTTAACTCTAACATTGTAAGATGCTACTGAACCAACGAAAAGAGGTTTATAACTTATAACTTTAGTGCTTTTTAATGGCATCATTAACTATAATTTGATTGACCATTGCCTGTGCAGGTCAGATTGTTGCTCTTCCTCAACCAATGCCTGACAAGGGACCTGAAGTCATAGGAGTAGGGAAAGTAGTAGCTCCACCCCCCAACATTACAACTCCTCCAGCTACTGTGGTAGTTCATGTAGCATATGTAGAATCACAAAGCTCTGGAATTAACATCCACCAGCTCCATGTTGGACAGTATGTAGTTTGGCAGGAAGACCTCTTAGCACTATGTGGTCAAAACACTGCAAATCACATGCATGACAAGCAGCAACCTGAGCCTGAGCCAGTTGCAAAGCCAGCAGCTACCATTTCAAAGTTACCATCTCAAGATGCAGGCCATGATGAAACTATGGCTTGCAAGTAATACAACTTGGTACATTACTGATGCAACTACATGACACAGAAAAGGAGGGAGATGGGGAACGCAATGTGAGAAATGCCAAACTATTAATGCTATATTTTAGGTCAAGACCTAGAGGAATGAAGTATGCATTTGAAATGATGCGGTTTCTAACATGTGTAAAAGCCCTTTACACTGAGAAAGTGGCCCACAAGATAATTCATGGACAGTTTGTAAATTGGAGAGGTGGAGATGGAAAGAATGTTGCAGATGACCTTAAGCAAGAACACTTTGTGAAAGGCCACAAAACTGTTCTCAAAGACCTAGTTGCTAACAAGACTCTCAAAGCAGTAGAGAGGGGAACAAAGTCTTCCTGTGGTTTGAAGAGTATTTCAGACAATGTTGACAAGCAATGTAACATTGCTCCAGATTATACCCTCCACACGTCTCTTAGCAAGCAAGAAGATGAAAGAGAAATGATTGACCTTGTGCATAGCCTGAGGCCTTTTGTGTTCAAAGCAGGCCGCAAACATAACTCATTCCCAACAATTACAAACAGCCCCCTTGATCAGTTAGATGCTGTCAAATTGGATGCATGGCTAACCAAGCATAAAAAAAAGCTGGCTTCGTGCATGTTGGCTGGAGCTGATGGCGACAGCAGTGATGATGAGAGTGAAAGTGAGGTAGAAGAGGAGGAATCAGAGGATGAAGATGACAATGACTCTGATTAGAACTTTAAAAATTACATGGACATGATTGTAGTGAGGCAACAGCACTCTCAGAAAATCTTGTTTTAAGAGATTGTCAGAACTTATTTCGCAGAATGAGATAAATGCCATTTTTGTTACTTGAGTCACTAATTATATTGCATACATCTGTTGCAAATTACACTGTAATGGCTGTTAGCTCAAGCAATCATGGTCATGTTTACCTTTCTAATAACAAACAAATGGCATCATTAATCACAATCATTACAGATACTTTTGCAGTGGCTTCCTCCATTCAGTAATACTGATTAATAATAATAATTATAAAATTTTTATAGTGCTTACATTACAGAGTAATGAGAAAACCTGAACATAATTGCCAAAGCCTACACCTTGGGCTTTGAAAGAACACTCTGAACAATTTCAAAAATAACATTTGCATTGTCCTGACTAAAAACTGGCAGGGAAGAAAGAATGGCATCTACTGAGTTCAAATACTCAATGTTTTCCACTGCCATGTCAACTAGCTTCAAGCTGAAACCAGTTGATAGGCTAATGCTTCCAACACATGACCTTGAAGTTCCCAGGCCTTCACGATAAGAAAGAAGTTTTTGCCGTACCAGGTCTCTCTGTTCTTTAGAGATGGCAATGGTGTCTGCAGACAATGTACTGTTAGCATCACATTCACATATATCTTTGTGTTTTGGGACCACATCTTTGCACAGTTCACATTTGCAAATGTTTCTGTGATGATCACAGCAATTGTGACCACCATCTTTCCTCCCGGGAGCATAATACCCAAAGTATTGCAAGATGATGTCTCGTTTGCATTCTAAAGACTTGGCAAATTTAATCATGGTATCTTGCAGTCCCCGCTTTGCCTTACTGACATCATATGCATTAAAATAAATAGTAGCCTCTGCTGGCAAGCCATCCCTCCCTGCCCGGCCTGCTTCCTGGAAGTACTCTTCCATAGTATACGGTACTCCCAGGTGAACAACCCTTCGGATATTTGGGCAGTCAATTCCGATGCCAAAGGCAATTGTTACAAAAGAAAACTCTGTGTTTACATTTATTGTTGACCAGCTCATCCATAATACGCTCTTGCTGGTGTTTTGGATATTGAGCGTGGTATTGAGTAAAGAGCCTGTTCTTTGCTACCTGTTCTGCATCAAGTGGCTCATACTGCATATTACCCAGCTCTGAGCTAAAATACAAAAAACTTTCCGCACAGGTTTCAAGATCCCCATAAAAGATTGTCAAGGGCATGGCTGATCTTATTGCCTTTAACTCATCAACATAAGGTTTGAGGACATTTACCCTTTCTTCCTTTGCAGCTGGCCGGGGTCTTGACTCAAAATAAATGTTTTCCCTATCTGGATTCACCTCGACAATAAAAGGGAGCTGGAGACCAATGGAATCAATTATCTTTTCCTGCTTGCTTTTTGTTGCAGTGGCAGTAAGTGCCATAATAGATACATCTGGCAATATGCTGCTAAGAGCGTCTAGCTTTCCAAAAGCAGGGCGAAATTGTTTCCTATTAAACATATGCAAGAGAAATGCAATTTTATTGCCTATCTTAATAAATGAGGTGCACAACACTTCCCACCACCTTTTAAATTGTTTTCAAAGTTAAAGGGGAGTAAGCATCACAATGCACAAAACTATTATGTTCAATAGGTTTTATTGTACATACACTGTAGATGCAAATAAACTTAAAAATGAAACATTCGTGGTCGAACATGTCTATCATTTTCAACATGGTTTGGAAAATATAAAATATTACTGTGAGGCTTGATGTGCCGGAAAGTAAACGATTTCTGAGCACGACATTGCAAAGGAAATCAAACTGAACAGAAGTACTCACCAGTCATCCACTAAATGCGCCTCATCCACGACAATACAGCGCACATTTCTCTGAAATGTGGCCGTTTTCAGCATAGTTTTGGTACTCTTCTCCAACAGAATTTCAGGATGAGAGAACAGAAGTTGAAGTTTTCCTGCCGTAGCAAGGGACATCGCTGAGTCGATAGATTTCTTGGTACCATCCAGAATAATTGCACCAAGATGGTCGAGCTTACTTATCTGGTCGCGCATCAGGGCATTTAGTGGAGAAATTACGACTGTTATTGATTTCCCTTTCACAGGAGGTCCGTTTGAATCAACAAAGTCGAAAACATCACTTAACAGATGAAATATTAAGGACTTTCCAAATCCTGTGGGTAAAAACCCTAACACATCCTTTTTTCTACACACCACGGCTTCAATAATTTCTTTCTGTTCCTTTTTTAAACGAAAATTACAGTCTTTCCCAGCTTTTGTTAATGCAAATTCCAAGGCTCTAGCTACCAGCTCCGCCATTTTGTTTTTCGACTGCTGGGCATGCGCCCTGTAGGCCATATAGCTAGATTTTGGCTACGCGTGCGCGGGGTTTCCCAGAGCTCTTCGGTCGCGCGGCCCAAAAAAAAATAGAGACCGAGAGCTCTGGGGTCGAGAATGGCGTAGTGTGTGTGTGCATGCGTGTGTGTGTGCGTGCGTGAGGGTGTGTGGCTACTCTGTATTTTCGATTTAAATTGTTAAGTAATTACTGTATAGTCGCAATGTAATCATGCATTGGCATGCTTTATATGTAAGTAATGTAAACAATGATGCAAATAAATTAATTTAAAAAAAACACTTCCTCAAAGTCGGCAGGGATTGCTCCCATTACACCGAATGCCATTACTTCATATTTAAATGTAGTATTGGACACATCAGAGAGATTGGACAGCATCCCCGCATACTTAGTTTTCTTCTTCAGGGTGGCCACATCCATACTACTGTCCATTGTTACCGTGATTTCCCATACATGATGTTCGACTACACCGTCCCAGGTAAATTTGAAACAAATATCCGGGCGCGCATTAACGTCATTGTCTGGTAGATCAAAATCCACCAGTTCTGACAGATGCGTGGTGACCTGTAAATCTGATAACCGGCCTTTAGCCCCCGCAATCTCCAACCATATACACAACTCACGCACAATCTTGTTGTGCCTGGTGTTACGCAAATTAGCCAGAGTGGGGTGACTGCAGGTACATACAATATGTTTTACAGTTTCACGATGAGTCCCATCACATAAGGTGCATCGTGGGTCCACCGGAGTAGTCCCTCGGTACCATATCTCCTTTATTGCATTACAAGGTAACACATTAAAGAGCATTTGTACTGCTACCTGATATTGGGGATCTCGGGTGAGATCCCTTCGGAGCCAACGATAAGATTTGCTAGAGATAGGGAATGCTCCAGACCACTGAGACCACGCATGGAGCGGCTCCAGCTGGGCAGTCAATCTACGAAGGTAAACCCTCCGCAAGTGACTACGCAACATCTGTACATTCTCCACCGCAGTCCAGCCATCCTGGCGAATCCACATATCTCCCTCAGAGTTAATCCGGACCTCATAAGGTAAGCACGCTTGATATATGAGCGGTACCAAGGTACGCCCTGTCTCAAACTGAAGGCGAGGGTGCAAAGCCGTTTTCACGACCTGCAATCGCGCTTCCTGCTCTTCATCAGTCCGGGTGGGTTGGAGACGAATCTCCCGGATACGATAATCAAAGAATATCGTCCCATCTACATCACGATCAATCGCACAGTCCTCACGAGCATCTTCCACTTTTCCAAGTAGGATAGTTCGAAGCCGGCCATCAGAATTGGTCAGCCAACGAAACGTATTACATATTAGAGCCTCCCTATAAATGTCAATCATGCTTTTTATGCGCAAACCACGCAGTCTCGTTGGAGCCTGCAGCATACTTACGGGCCTTGTTTAGGACCAATTCCAATGATTGTCCTGGCCGCCTTAAACATAACACTATCCAAGGCCTCCAGAACTCTCAATGGAACCTCCACCGCTTGTATGGCGAACATCGCAATAGATTTAACATTTTGGTCTAGCAGCTCAATACGGTTTCGCCTATGCAACACTTTCAAATTGGTCGCTTGGTCCGCTAGGTCCTCCACACGCGTCAATAGGTTTGGAAAAAGGGTGGCAGTTTCTCCACATTGGCGATTTCCTGATCCAGCCACTCGCCCAAAATTTTGGTCGAGTCCCAAGTAGCGATAACGCTCGCCTTGGCCTAGCTGGGGAATTTCCTGGCCGCACAATGTAACATTGCGGAACGGAGACATAATCCTGCCTGCCCAGAATTCCTCACAAATAAACGCGCATTTTGCAACGTCATATTTAAGTGAAGCATATTCGGACCACTGTTCATGAATCCTTATCATAGCCTGTAGGTCGAAGAAGTCATCCGAAAGGAGGGCCTCATCATCCACGTAACTAAGATCTGGAACCGTTGTGTCATACAATCTATACCCTACACACTCGTGGTTCACCCAGAGATTTACTGTATTTTTAATGGTATTGAATGTAAGTGCAGACTTGGTATTTCCCTGTGCGACGCCACGGGTTACGTGGATACGTGGGGATAGATTACATCCACTTTTAATATGAACGGAACATCCCCTAGTGGAATTAATCCAAAATCCTCGTATGGCCTCATCAGTACAAGTCATAGAAATGACTTTCTCAATGAGTCCTAATTCCAGACTGCCAAACGCATTGGCAACATCCATGAATAGGAGGTACATATTGGTCTTATGTTTTCGATGATGGCAACAACATGATCGGAGGAGAAACGTAGCATCACTAGTGCCACTAATACCGGAAATCCCACCTTTCTGGGCCGGACTCATCTGATCTGCAGCATACATCTGCTTACTTGCCCTCATGGATATTACTCGGCATGCGATTTTAAAGATCGTCGGGAATAGTGTTATAGGTCTCCAACTCTTCGCCTGGTTATAATCAGCTTTATTAGGCTTTGGTAAGAAAACCTGTAGGCCAATTTTCCAACTTGGCAGGAAAACCCTGTGTTGGAGTAACCAATTGAAGAGTCGTGTCCAATATTTGAGCAGCGCCTTCCGATCCGCAGACTTACACCCATCCAAAGGACGAAATGCGTTCAAAATCTCTTTCTCCGACAGGTGCTGTTCCTCTGGGATTGGTACCGCTGACCGCCAGAGATCAGCTAAATACTCCTCTCCCATTGGGAACGGGGGCATATCCTCCGCTCTCAGCACAGTTCCTCTCATTTGGCCAATCCAGTGGTCATGCAACGTTCCCATAGGGATCGCTGCGTCCACAGTATCGGCTAACGCCTTGGCAATGCTCGGCCGGTCGGCACCGAACAGGCGATTAGCTTCCAACTCAGTAAGACCTTCCAAGGTTCGTGCACGTGCCGTCACCTGTTGGGGGCCCGCGTTTGGTGTTTGTGAACCTTCCGCCTCCATGTACCGGGGTCTTAGGTCACTGGAAGTGCCCCAGACTAATTTCATGGCGCAATGTAAGAGCCATCTGGTGCGGATGTCAAGGAGGTCCAATTGGCGGAGTTGGGCCTCTATATCATCCTGATTTAGGCGTGTTGCGCGTTCAAAATGCCGCAAGGCAGCACCAAAGATGTTCTGACTACATCTTTTAAATTGGGATTTCTTAGTCCGATCGTGGTCCTGTGAGGGAATCACGAACGGGAAATCTCTCAGTGTACGCCCTTTCATGGCTAAACGATTGTACTTACCCATGGGTACCAGGTTCGGGGATCGTGGTTGATCCAAGGTTGGTGCAAACTGGTCAGAGACCACTTTTCTCGTATTTTGACCTTCGTATATAATTTTTTAGTGGGGTTTGCTATCCTGAGGTCCCCAAACTCAGTCTTTATCCGTAAGTCATGCCCCCATTTGCCATTCCATATCAATTCCATTTTATCAAACCTTATCCGTTAATTCCTCTTAGTTTCAGTGTGTTGGTGGGTTTTAGCAAGGACCTATGTCCCAGTATCCAGATAACGCCACGTGGAGGCACCCACCAGCCTGTGCAAGTTCAGTTCATCTTTGCTGATGTTGCCTTTACACATGTTTCAAATGTCAGTATCGCCACCTTCATCTCCACCTGTTCCCACTCGTAAGGGATAGGTATAGACACCGTGTCTACTATGTTCCTGCTTTTCATCCTTGGGAAACCCTCCCTCTGAGCATAAGTTTATATCTATAAAATATAATACTTATTACATTGCAGTCACCTACGGAAAGGGTCTAAACCCAACTCACGTTCCCTATTGGTGGGTGAACAATCCATCACTTGGCGAATTCTGCTTCGCAATGATAGGAAGAGCCGACATTGAAGGATCAAAAAGCAACGTCGCTATGAACGCTTGGCTGCCACAAGCCAGTTATTCCCCCATCCCTCACGGATTCATATTTAACTCTGGTTAAAGTTTACCTGAAGGTTTCAGCATTGCCTTTATAAACGGTGTTTCCCAGATTGACATATTTCATATATACCTCTATATTGATATAAAAACTTTTATGAAATTTTCTGATTGGTTTGTTTCAGTGTTTGATAGCAATGGCGGCTATGATTTGTACGTTGTGTTAAAGTTTCAAAAGATTGCACTTTGTATTTCTAGAGTTATGACAAAATTTTAAAAAAAAATTTAGTTTCTTCGATTTCCCTCATTTTTGGTGGAGAGTTAGCTATCGTCTATAAAGTAAGATTGGCAAAGTTTGAAGTTTATCCGATGAAAAGTTTAAGACAAATCGCCGGAAGAACATCTTGCAAAAGTAAAAGAACATCTTGATAGACGAGATGTGGTTTCCTGGTCCCCCCACCAGTATGATGGTATTACTCCGTTTGTATACTGTAAATTGCTTGCAACAGCAAAACAGATTTAACAAGTTGTTGCCATAGCAATCACGGAAGGTGTCATCCAGTGACCGGCTGGACTCATTGTCGCCAGGATAACTGAAAGTATGCTGTTGTCATCTAAACTAATATCCAATGGTATGTCGACTATAGAAGTACAGTAGCTTGTGAAAGTGAAGGACGGACTTTCTCAACACCGGATTAGATAGACAGGTCTATATTGAGATCTGTTGGTTTCAACCAAGAAGTTGAGGTTGACGAGCTTCTTGATGCGAGAAAGGGCGACGTACACTCCGCCGGGAGGAAGGATAGCTGCATCGAACCACACGATCACCCGTTCCAGTGTTTGCCCTTGAGCTTTGGTTACTGTGAGGGAATAGGCCGGTACGAATGGATGCGAAGTCCATCTCTGCTGTTGTCGGTACACTGTGACTGGGTAGGTGGCTGCAATAAAACCAGTTGGCAACTTCAGAAATACGGTCGCTCCTTGCACATGGGTAACTGTTGCTCTTCTGCCGTTCACAACGCCATTCTTCTTATCTCTGTTCTGTGTGACTAATACTGAGAGACCACAGTAGATAGGCATTGGAGGCATTGCACAATCATACTGTATGATGCCTGCTGGAGGGCCTGTGAACAAGCGATTTAAAGCGACCGTGTTGATTCTGCAACTGGCGTTTCTAGAAATGGTTAGAAACGTGGCGTCAGAATATTGAGTTAAAACGTTATACAGATGGTCATCAGTAACTGTATTTTCACTGACGAGAACACGGCCTTCTTCCAGCTCGCATATGAAGTTTATCATTGGCATGTAGTATCGCAAATGATTTAGCATGTCGTAGTACCTTCGATCTTGACAACGGTACTGTGTCACTAGAACGTACTTTGTTACCAACGAGTAAAACTTCCTCTTCTCAAGGATGCTCTCGGCTTTGACCGTTCGAGTTCCTTCTTGGGCAATAGGTTGTTGTTGTTGAGGATCTCCAGATAACAGCAGAACAGGACGCATGGGCAGATCCTGAAGAGTACGTAATATGTGGTCAAAGATCTTTTCAGGTATCATGGAGATTTCATCAATGAGCAGCAAATCGTAGTCGCTGAGGAGCCAGTTAACAGAAGGACGAACTGAACTCTCCACTGGATATCGAAACATGGCGTGGACAGTGTCTATATACACATCCTCTTCAAAGACTGAGCGATACATACTGGCGAGAAAACCTGTTGGTGCTGCGATTGCTACTTTAAATCCGCTGACGACGGCGCATTCTACGGCGACTGAAACCACATGAGTTTTACCAGTTCCTGGTTTGCCAACAACTAGAATAAACTTTCTTCAGTCGATTGAGTTACTGGCAGGTGTATCTTGTTCATTTCTATCGTCACAGGTGATGTCTACTTCGTTGAAGTCACTGTCAGCCTCGTCTTTATACGTTGCGCTTTGCTGGTGTTCACACATGTCGTTGTAACGATCAGTAACACTTCTACTGACGTGATTTAGAACTTGTAACTGTGTGGGATCAAAGGAGGAGTCATCAGCAGTGGAAGATACTGGTACGACAACATTAACCCCAAATACTCTTCTCTGCCAAAGACGGAAAAACACTGTTTGACTCTTGACGTGCGCAACAACGTTCTGAATGTAATGAGACTTGTGGCCTTCTAACTTAAATAGATTTTCGACTTCTTGCAGATCTTTCCACACTTGCAGTCGCAGAAGCCAAGCCGATGCGAAGTGGCGAATTTGGCAGGGAATGTTGTGGCAGTCGGGATGGAACAGTTGGGATACGTCACGGTGAGGATAGTGCAAAAGAACATCTTGATAGTAATAGACGTCGGAGAAAGGACTTCGCATCTTCAGTCCAACGAGAGTTTCTCCTGCTCTGTACTTTTTACAGTTTGCACCTGAAGTGTCGTATTGTCTTAACCAGTCTAAGAAGGATAAATAATCTTCTTCAGGCTTTGTAGCTACGTAGAACCGATGTTCTTTCATGGTGGAGGTACTGTCGGGTGTGGGACCAGTAATCTTCTTGGTGCGACTGTTGGTGTACGCTATTCGCTTTGATGTCAACGTCATCAGCATTTCTGGTTAGGGTTAGGGTTAGGGGTTGATTTGCCCTCTTTCAACTGTCCATATGCCCTCTTTTTTGTTGATATGCCCTCACTAGGTTGATATGCCCTCTGTTGATATGTTGATATGCCCTCTTTACGTTGATATGCCCTCTGTTGATATGTTGATATGCCCTCTGTTGATATGTTGATATGCCCTCTTTAGGTTGATATGCCCTCAATTTTGATTTGCCCTCGGTTGAGGTAATGAGGAACAATGAATATTTTGCCTTAGGTTCTTCAGGTTATGGGCGAATTTTATGAATCTTTCACAGCACTTAGCAATGGTGAATACCTTTCGATATGCAGAATTGGAAGAATGTTGGTCGCCATCTTGAATATTTTTTCAATTTTTTTTTTCAATTTTTTCCAAAAATAACAAGTATCTTCAAATTTTTTGTGTGGCCAAAATGGAGGTGCAAATGATGTTTTAGAGTTGTAACAAGGTTATCTACACCATATTTAAAGATATCAAGTTTGGCCAGCCTCCATCTTGGATTTTTTTCTAAGGGGTAAGCCTTTGGTTTTGGGTCAAGATTTCAAATTTCTTCTAAGTCTGTGTATAGTCAAATTAGACGTGGAAATGATGTTTGACGATGTTGTAGAGTGTTTACAAGGTCATCTAGGTCATATATGGATACTTCAAATTTTGACGGCGGCCATCTTGGATTTTTTCCAAAGGGGTTTGACTTTAGGTGAAAATTTCAAACTTAAGACCATCATCAGAACAATGCAAACCTTCTTTAATAATATTGTCCAAAGCCTACATTTACAGTTCGGGAGCATATGCCGTTCCCTAATGGCTGTGGCGTCCCTTGTTAAAAAAATTAACAACACTGACTACGTTTACATATGGCTTTGGCCTCCGTTTTTAACAAAACTAAAAAACACAATCAAGAACCTTTTTTGGCTACAGTCTCAATTTTCCAAAATTTAGCAGAAGCTAACGACGCTTAAGGGTGGCCATCAACAACACTGTCTACGTTTACATATGGTTTTGGCCTCCCTTTTTAACAAAACTAAAAACCACAATCAAGAACCTTTTTTGGCTACAGTTCCAATTTTCCAAAATTTAGCAGAAGCTAACGACGCTTAAGGGTGGCCATCAACAACACTGACTTTGGCCTTTGGCCTCCCTTTTTAACAAAACTAAAAATCACAATCAAGAACCTTTTTTGGCTACAGTTCCAATTTTCCAAAATTTAGCAGAAGCTAACGACGCTTAAGGGTGGCCATCAACAACACTGACTACGTTTACATATGGCTTTGGCGTCCCTTTTTAACAAAACTAAAAAACACAATTAAAACCTTTTTTGGCTACAGTCCTAATTTTCCAAAGTTTAGGAGAAGCTATCAATGCTTAAAGATGCTCTTCACTTTCTCGTAACATCTACCAAAACCTTCATTGTTAAGAATTAAAAACAAGTCATCGTACTTGGTAAACATCTCTCTAATTTTGTCTTTTTTTGGACAGGATGAAAATTTGCCAAACCTGCTTTTGATAGTCTCGGTATCCTTTTGAGACCAGAATACGCGTCGTTTTGTGAAATCAGCATCTTCATCAAAGAGCCACGATGAAACCTGTTTCTTTCCACTCTCCTTGCGTAACTCGGAGGGATCTATGGTTGGCTGTTTGCCCGTTACATAAGTGATGTAATTGACTACCTGCTTAACCCTAAATCTATAACAGGCAAGTTTTCTCAAAGTGCTATGCATGAGCATCTTGCTTTGTGCAAGTCGCATGGTCACCTTTTTCTTGTCACGTATCTGAGATGCGAAGACCTCTTTCACTGCCTTCTTGTGTTCATCATTCAAGGCCGTCCTTGAGCTCGACTTGGACGTCGTTGTTGGCGGTATAACAGAGGACTCCTGGTCTGTTTCAGGAACACCCATTTCTGCAGCTACAGAAGGCGCGTGTACAGACTGGTCCTCATCTTCAGATTCGCATTGACTTCCCTCCTTAATAATAATAAAAGATAACGTATGTTATATTTACATCAATAGAAATGGAGAAAATGAGAGAAATCGCTAGTCCTAGCTTGCATGTTATAAACAGTCCGTAGTCTTTAAAATACCTTCTCTGTTACTTTTGCATCGTCGCTCTCTGGTTCTCGGCTGGGTCGACTTTCCTCCTTAATAATAAAAAAACAGATCGTCCCTCATTAGCATAACCGAGGGCAAATCAACATATGAGGAGGAGGGCAAATCAACATAAGAGGGCATATCAACCCTAGAGAGGGCATATCAACATATGAGGAGGGCAAATCAGCGATGACTAGAAATGTAGTAAATAAGTCAAATATCTAGTCCTAGCTTGCATATTATAAACAGTTTGTACACTTTAAAATACCTTCTCTGTTACTCCTGCATTGTCGCTATCTGGTTCTGCACTGGGCCCTGCTTCTGTGTTGTTCTCGTCTTCTGTATCTTTGGTGTTCTTTCGTCTGATTACCTTTGCAATCACTTCCATAGCATCAGAAGCTTCTGTCATTAGTTTTGTTCTCACGTAGCATCTCTCCGCTGTTTTAGCAGAGTGACTCATAACTTTTTGGACCTTTGCGGCGGATTCCGGTGCTTTCTGTATGGTCTGGGTGGCGATATACTTCCTCATGTGAGTGTGCGACACTTTCTGGCCTTCCTTTACACCACTCTTAGACCAGAATTCTGTGAAACGCCTTCCAATGGTCCCTTTTGGGAAGGCTACACCATCCCGTGTGATGAAAAGGGCCTTTTCGTCTTCTTTTGCAAACTGCGGGCGAATGTTGACAATGTAAAGGTGCATCAGTTCTTGTAGTTCTGTGTCCAAGCATTGCAGGACCATCTTTGGATCTCTTGTGCTTGGTCACCAGCACGATTTTATTTCCGCGGTCTTCCCTCGCTGTTAAGTATTGGTCAACTCTGGCATTGTTAAGGGCCCCTGGCCTTGTTCCTGTGGCGAAGCTGAACTTTACTAGTAACAGGTCGCGAGCAGCAATAAAGTCATCGATTGTCAGCTTCTCTTCCCTTTGGCATTTTTCAAAAACAGCATGGCCCTTTTTGAAGGGTGGCGAATTCTCCAGCCGTTCTATATCCTCCTCAGTCAGCAAGTTGTCACTTTCTTGTATGTAGCGATCCATTTGCTGGTCTTGCGATTCTGAGTCAATGGTGGAACGCCAACCGCGAAGTTCAGGAATGATCACGCGAAATGCCTCCTTGAAGGATGGATGGATGGAGAGGAGGCATTTCCTTGGGGTCGTATTTTGTGGAGGTGATATACTGGAAGAACTTTTCAAGGCTTGTCACATAGGAGATGAGAGTGCCTGGAGCTCTCGTTTGCTTGTCTAGGTGAGGTTTCACCCAGTCTGTCCACACGATGTCAGCAGACTTTTTTGCTAGGGTTGTGATATCGTCGCCGTCAGGATCTAGGTTCTCCAGAATGGTCCTGACCTGGCTGACGTGCTGCAGTCTGGTGTTCACACTTTTTGCGCCACATGCAGGCAACGACAGGTACTCGAAAAACCCACAAAGCCATTGATGCCGAGGGCTCTCGAATGTAGTGGTGGAATATTAGTCTTTCGCCTTGAGATTGCCTGTTGCAGTTGCCTCTTTTCCAGTCCATTCTTCATCTGGTTCCTCCTCCGCATCTGACGCTTCACTCTCTGTCTTGCTGTGCTCTGTGTCGGAAGCGTCATGGACAGAGAAACCATCTTCTTCCTCCTCAGTACTGTCCTCATCGTCTTCTTCTTGCTCTTTACTCGTGCATGGCACTGCAAGAGGTTCTCTGTTTTTGGGGGGGATTTTGTTTTTTTTGTTTTTTGTTTTGGTTTTTCTGCAGGCTCTTCAACTGCTTCTGATGTGCAAGGGTACGCCAGGCGTTCCAACTCAGATAGACCTTTGTAGGGCTTTGCATTTTTCAGGTGTACATTATAATCAACTGTGTCAGGGGCTAACTTGTGTACTTGTCGAAGGTGAACAGACAAGTACAACACGACGCTTTGGCACCCAGGGACGGGGCAGCACTTCCGAGTGCGTCCTACTTTGGTGGTCTTCTTGACTAAGTCGGTGGCTCGATTTCCTCGCTTTCTTGCCCCACTTGTCATTATAGAAGCTACCTGAGCGATGTCGTCTTCTCGAAGCTCGTTTTGGCTTACGTGGACCTTCAGGTGCCTTTTTAAATTTGTCCCGAAGTAGATTCAGTCGGAAAATCTGCATTTAACACGACGGTGGTGACTGCGTTTCATGGTTTCTCCATTCTTCTTGGTCTCTTCTTCTTGTTCTTGGTCTTCCCCCTCCTCTCCTTGTCGCCCGTCCTCCCTCGCCTCTTCTTGTGGCTCGTCCTCCTTCTCCTCTTCTTGTGGCTCGTCGTCCAGTTCGTCTTCCTTATCCTCCTCGACTAGGTCAAATCGTTTCTTCTTAGGTTTAGGTTGAGCCGTCTCATCATCATCTTCCTCATCAGAAGATACCTGCTCGTAATAGTGTCGAAGTTTTTCGTTCGGGACATCCAGGGTGAGAATCTGTACTTGTTGAAGGACATGTTTGCGTTTGACCTTGGTGTTTTCTTTCTCAAGCGACTTCTTGAAGTGGTGCTTGGATAGATATGTGAGGTACTGCAGAAAGTGTTTGCAGGTGAGGGAAAGACCTTCCAATCCAAGTATGTTGGCAGCGACCAACTGTGCGAGGATATTTTGGTAATCGATGCACAGTTTTTCCCAGGTGCAGGTGAATTTCTGATTAAATACTACACTAGATTCTTCAAGATGGAAGTAGTCAATGGCGTCTTGGTCGCCAGACAAGGCCTTTTTCACCATCTCCTGAACTTTTGTTCCCTTTTTCGGCATTTTAGCATGTAAGCAAATAACACTGTTGACACCAAAACGTTTAAAATTAGCTATCTTTCTAAGGGTTAAAGTCTAGCCTCGTTTCCATGTGATTGACAGCTCATTTGCATAAATTCCTCCCTACTGACATCGATTATATGTTATTAAAAAAATTTGAAAATTTTGACCCTCCCCCCCGGAATTCCCCCCCCGACCCCCAATCCACCAAAAATTTAAGATGACATCGAATAGGTGTCATTAAACGAAATTTTTTTGCAAATATAGCAAATCTATGAGAAACAACCCTAAAACGCCAGCTGTACCCCCCCCGGATTCCCCCCCCCCCCCCCAACCTACCACAATTGAAAAGATGACATCGAATAGATGTCATTTAAAAAAAAATTGAAAATCGAGCAAATCTATGAGAAATAGGTCAATTTTAAGATTTCTAGTTACCAGGTCATACCGTTTCCTTACCCGCAAAGGTCTACTGGGTGAATTTGTGGTCAAACTTTTTCCGCTAATAACTCAGTGAGTATAGAAGCTTTTGAAATCAAACTTTGTAAATATGTTTAACATGCCAAGGGGTATCTCGATGGACCATCAAATTCATTTCAGATGCTTTAAATTCCTTGTTATTAAGGTATCAATTACGCATAAATTAACGTTATTTTTGTTGTTAAAATGACGTAAAATTCAACGGTTTCACCTTTGGGTTAGGGGTGAAGAGTGACAATGAAACATGTTTATGGTGTTTGACTTCAAAAAAAGTTGAGACAACTTCTATAGTCACAAATTGCATGAAAACATGAAGTAAGTCATGAATAATTCATTGCCTTATTAGCATATGCAAATTACGTAGCAGTGAAACGCTGACACTAAAAAAAAAATTATATCTATAGGTGCACTGATGCCTTATGTGTCTTCGCTGACAGTTGGTTTGCTGCTACATACATACATAATAATTGCGGAGGAAAAAAAAGCGTGTACTCACCAAGGAGAAGTCTGCACTGTGTGCGACCGTTTGTGGTCTGGGACCGAGTTTTGTGGTTGTCTGAATGTCTCAACTTTCAGGTTAGGTTTTCTCGGTAAACAATAGGTCAATTAACTTGAAACTTTACAAACAGACTTAACAGATACGAAACTAAATGATCATGTGAGTGATGTTACATCATCTGTCGCAGTTGCTAAGCAACATGCGTGCAACTTTTAACAGCTATATCTCGTAAACTAAGTGGTTAATTCATTTCAAGCTCACTTACACAGACTAACAAGATATTGACTTACATTTCTGTGTAAAAATCTAGTGAATCCTATTAAGTCATTTTGATTGACAGCTGTCAAAATGGCTAAATTTGGGAAAAAATGCTGAGTAAACAAAAAAAAATGATTTTTGAAATCTGCAATCCATGGCACAACCATTAAACTGTATTCTCTGAAAAAATTAGCCTAAAGCCCGTAAAGGTCTCAAAGTAACATGTTTTATGCAGAAATAACCGAAAAACTTTATACGAAAATATCTCCTTTCCAATTGAGGCAAAATACACCAGAACGCTCAGAAACTTTAAACAATCATTTCTCTTAAAGGCTGTCGAAGGATAACCAACAGAATTAAATCTACCATTTTTTACGATTTTTTGAAAAAAAGGCCAAAATATGAGAAAAGGGGTTGATTTGCCCTCTCTGTTCAATTTGTAAAGGTGTATATCTCACACAAGTTGAAAGGGTTAGCTCTATAAAAAAGATGACTGAGTAGCTGAGTCATCATAGTAATAAACCATTTAAAAAAAACATTGGGAATCCAACGTATTGTAGTTGCAAAAAAATAAAAATGCTCAGGTGGAGATGCCCTCTGTACCTAAATTTTAGCCACCTTTGGAGAAAAAAAATTGTAAAAAATTTCAAATTCAACCAAATGAATCCAATTTTGCAACAGAGACTGCGAAGATACACAGCTACAATATGGCCAAGTTTGGTTACTAACCCTCACACTTCCAAAAAAATGATTTCTTCAGATCTAGTGATTGCTTCTTGGGTCGATTTTGGTCATTCATACATCACACATGGGGTATAGGACTTATACCTTGCCGGCACTTTTTCGGCTCAAAATTTTTTCATAGATGGTTATCCGAGGGTTAGCACATATGTGCTAATGCATACATTTTATGACCCCAAATGTATATTTAACGAAAATCTAAGGAACTTTTAAGAAAAATCAGAAGATTCTCCCATCAATGTTGATTTGCCCTCGATTTGGGTATCAACAAATATTAAAAAAAAACATGTTTTCATGTTTTGAACTGAAACTTGGCAGAATTGACGTCGGCTATCAGTTATATAATATATGTTAAAAACAGGTTAAAAAGACTTTATCTAATACCCATAGGGTAAAGTGAGGGCAAATCAACATGCCATGAACCTAATTAGGGGTTAGGGGTTAGGGTTAGGGTTAGAATTCCTAATGAGGTCGACCTACTTTACATTAGAACCACGTAACGTATTTGGTCAATCCTTGTATGGGTGGGCGGGTGGGACATACTTTCTACTAACCAGCAAGCTCAGAGTTATCCCTGTGGTAACTTTTCTGACACCTCTAGCTTAAAACTCCTAAAGACTAAAGGATCGATAGGCCATGCTTTCACAGTTTGTATTCATACTGAAAATCAAAATCAAGTGAGCTTTTACCCTTTTGTTCTACATGAGATTTCTGTTCTCATTAAGCTCACCTTAGGACACCTGCGTTATCATTTGACAGATGTGCCGCCCCAGCCAAACTCCCAACCTGACGGTGTCTTGGGCTTGGATCCGCCCGTCCGGAGACGGGCGTTAAGTCCAGAACGTGGACGTTGCGGTCCGCTTCCACTTCATCCAATAAGTAAAAAAACGATAAGAGTAGTGGTATTTCACCGGCGCATTGCTGCTCCCACTTATTCTACACCTCTCATGTCTTTTCACAAGGTCAGACTAGAGTCAAGCTCAACAGGGTCTTTTTCCCCCGCTGATTATGCAAAGTCCGTTCCCTTTGCTGCGGTTTCGCTAGATAGTAGATAGGGACAGTGGGAATCTCGTTAATCCATTCATGCGCGTCACTAATTAGATGACGAGGCATTTGGCTATGTGTTTGCATGAAAGCATGTACCTGGAGCCAACGAAGCCCAGCGGTCGGCCAACATGTACAGTGAATAGCCAAGCACATTATTAACATATAAGATTCCACTTTATTTCAAAACTAGCATTACAATGCAAAACATAACAAAGTTTCGGAACATCACAAATCATATTACAATACGTGTACACTGGCCATGCAACAGTGATAATGCTATCATGCAATTTGTGCTTTTATTTGACAATATCAGGGAAGCTTAACCCTCTTTCATTCGGGTAAGGGGATCAACTTAATCAGCTTTGTAGGCTTTCATAAGCGAACGCTGTAAGTACTCCTCTTAAAATGGTTATATATCCACAGCCCTCTCTCACAGGTGACCATGGAGAGGAGCTGTGGTATATCTTTCCCCACTTTCATTTCGCGGAGGGTTGCCGCTGATGACGTTGCAAGCAACCCTCGCCAGCTGAGTGTGATGCTTGATACATGCACCTCTCTTTCCGCGATGTTCCTCTTTATCCAGCGCTCAATCTCCAACGTACCGTAGTACGTGGCTTTGCGTTGATGTGCCTCTTCCAGCTCCGCATGATCGGCTACAACTGTTACATCAAACACGTAGGTAGGCCTGTCTGTATGATCGAATATCAGATCAGGCTTGCGAAGTCCTGCACTGGTTGGTATAGCAGGTTCTCTCGCGCACTGCCACCCAGCTTTCGCCGCGGCGGCCTTGACGATCTCCGCAATCCTATCGTGGCGAGATATTCTAGAAGCATGAGTTCTGGGACATACTTGTAGTATATGACCCAAGCTCTCAGGCTGCCCACAAGCGTCGCAAGCGACACTTGCACCGGGGCGACCCCTGGCAGCTCGGACCCCTGTGTAGAGAAGGTTCCCCCTAACCTTCAATGCGCCGATGTAAGATGCGCCACACAGGTTTACCGATGCGTCAGCAACCCATTGATGTTGGTGTGGGACCACCTCAGAGCTTTGCCCTAAACCTCGGTCGTCCACATGACTGTGCAAATCGTCAGCTAAAGCAGCCCTCAAGCCCTCTTTACTGACAATCTGCACCCCGAGGTAGCAAGTTGGCTCTGTTTGCCTCGCCAGCAGTAACTCAGCACTTTCCATTCTCAGCATTTGCCCCATCACTGGGTCATCACTAGACCCAAGACGTGCAATGCGTTTGATCTTGAGCAATGGAATCTGATGCTCTAGTGTAACTATGCCTAAACCCCCATCACAGATGTGACTGTGAAAGAAGGCAGTCGGCGTGTCATGCGGCAGCTTGCACCAAGTCCTCACGGACGCTGTTATCATCCGATCTAGCCACTTCAAGTATTTCTTGCTACACGACGCCAGTACAAGTTGGTGGAACAAGGAAGGAATGAAGTTGGTCTTAAGCACATACATCCGTTGCTGGGGCTTCAAGGGCGCCTGAGTAATGTTACTCAGACCACTCTCGAGCTTACCAGCAACATCAGCACGCGTCCTCATAGGAGATAGAGGCACCCCCAGGTAGCGCTGTACCTCCACAATGGACACTGCGGAATCGGAGCTCCAAAACACTGCAGGTGGGGAAGTGGGTTGACAATCCACTTTTTACGTCTTCCGTCGATGTCAATGCGCAACGATGCTGACTTACCATCCAGGCCAGCACTGATCTCCAAGCCCGCAAGCCGAAACTCTACAGACAAGGAGTCCAGGAGGCGCTGGAGGCCTCGCGGTGTTCTTGCGATGAGTGCAATATCATCGGCAAAGGCACCGGAATTCACTCTGATCTCTCCAACCATGACGCCTATCAATGGATCTAATGTTGATAGGGACCAATCTATAACTGCGTAAAGAGGTGCACAGAGATGGGGTCTCCCTGTCTAACCCCTTGTGTAACCAAGATAGGCTCGCCGCGTTCGGCCCCGATCCTGAGTACCGTTTGGGCGTCTCCGTAGAGCTCCCTTAGGTAAACAAGGAAGGGCGGTGGCATGCCCATTCTTCCAGCTGCCAATAAAATACTCTGGTGACTCACGGAATCAAAGGCCTTCTTGATGTCCAGGAATACGATATTAAGCGACTGTAACTTCTGTTGATGATGTTTAATCATCGCCTGGAGCAGCCAAATTGAATCAGCCGCTCCGTCCCCCGAAAGGAAGGCTTTTTGACGGGTGTTCCACGGCAATAAAGCCGCCATACGCTGCGCCAAGATCTTATGAAAGCACCTGATGGTAATATCCGCAATGGTAATCGGACGGTGCTTAGAAGGCAATTGGGTGCCCTCTTCCTTTAGGATGAGTACAGTCTCACCTCGGCGGAGGGCCGCAGGCTGATAACCTGCTAACAGCCACAAATTGAAGTGGGCTGCTAGGTCCTCACACCGGATTTGTTTCAGATCATCAAGGGTCCGACCATCTGGCCCTGGGGCTCCATCTGACATATCCTTAAGGGCAGAGGTCACATCCAATATCTCTATTGGATCAACAATACCCCATTGGACAGGACCCTTCGCTACAGGTTGATGCTGATCGTCCTTAGACGGTGTGTGGAAAATACCACGCCAGTACTGATCTTGTTGCTGCATAGTAACTGGGGTAGGCTCCACCCGCCAGGCACCCGACAAAATGTTCCGAGCACAGTGCTTTTTGTTCTTTTGAAATGCAGCCTGTGTGCGAGCGTAGATTGCTCTACGTCTCGCCCTCGGTCGTGTAGGCAGCTGTCCAGGCACCCGTAGTCTATTGTTAGGGCAACCACGGCCCCGGACCTTGGGTGGACACCACCTGGTATATTCAGCATCTATCATTGCCCGAGTCTCTGGTGTAACGAGACCGGGTTGAATGGTATCGATGTTAATACCATCAGGGATTCCAAGTCGTTCTATGGCCTCCCTTAACCTAGTAGCCCAGTTATCTGATCCATCGACTGGCATGGGTCTTACGGTTGGCCCTTCAGGCTCCTCGGACTCAACGCGTTCAAAACTCCTTTCTTCCTCCTCCGGCTCTAAAGCTGGCTCCTCACGAGAAGGGCTGCCAGTTGAGCCCACTCGCATGGACTCAACAAGCTCACGGTAGGCCGGGCTCTTGCGGACACCCTTGATGGCATTCGGGGTACGGAGACCTATCCGTCCCACCAATCGCTGATTGATGTTTTGAACACCCTCCGATCGCAGCTCGAGCTCTAACCTAGCCATGAGTACCAACTCCTCGTGATCCCACCTAGCTTTCATACGTTGCGCAGGTACGTTCCCAGCGTGGTACTCAGCCGGATGGGCTTTGCGACGGTGCTGGGAAAGCCCCCTCACTGAGCCGAATGCACGTTAGCACTCGGGACAGATATGGAGATCCCCAGCATTCACAGCATCACCCCCGACCCGTATGTTGCTGGGGTGGGCAGCTGAGGCCGCCCCCCTTTCATTTAGGTTTTCGGTAGCAGCAACATCGACTAGATAAGGGAGCTAACCTCATCTAGCCTGGAGAACTTAGTTTCATGGCAATACAGCCATTACTTACGGCTCCTACCGGAGGCAGATCGATGATTACCCACAAGTGAAGTACTGCAATGAAGCAGACCGCACAAGCAGAACGACTACCCCAACTCGCGAAGGTGTCCTCCATAGGATAAGGACGTAACAATAAGAGAGTCATAGTTACTCCCGCCGTTTACCCGCGCTTGGTTGAATTTCTTCACTTTGACATTCAGAGCACTGGGCAGAAATCACATTGCGTCAACACCGTTTCCGGCCATCGCAATGCTTTGTTTTAATTAAACAGTCCGATTCCCCTAGTCACTGCCAGTTCTAAGTTCGTTGTTCGTCGCCTCTTGATTTGACCTCGCGGCCATAGCTGGGCCAATCCACGGGCAGTAGAGCCAATCCTTTTCCCGAAGTTACGGATCTATTTTGCCGACTTCCGACCTACATTGTTCTATCAACCAGAGGCTGCTCACCTCGGAGACCTGCTGCGGTTATGAGTACGACCGGACACGAAAATCATTGTCTCCCGCGGATTTTCAAGGGCCGTCGAGAACGCACCGGACACCACAAGAAGTGTGGTGCTTTACCAGGCATTAAACCCTATCTCCGGACAATCCGATTTCAGGGTGAAAGCCTGTTAAAAAGAAAAGAGAACTCTTTCCGGGGCTCCCGCCGGCGTCTCCGCGTTCGGTGTTCGGGAATATTAACCCGATTCCCTTTCGATAGGCGGCCGGGGATTGGGTGCGTTGACACGGAGTTTCCCTATCTCTTAGGATCGACTAACCCATGTCCAACTGCTGTTCACATGGAACCTTTCTCCACTTCGGTCTTCAAAGTTCTCATTTGAATATTTGCTACTACCACCAAGATCTGCACCAGAGGCCGTTTCACCCAGGCTCGCGCCAAAGGCTGCGTCACGACCACTGCGCCCTCCTACTCGTCGGGGCCTCGCACTCGCCCCGACGGCAGAGTATAGGTGCGACGCTTGAGCGCCATCCATTTTCAGGGCTAGTTGCTTCGGCAGGTGAGTTGTTACACACTCCTTAGCGGATTCCAACTTCCATGGCCACCGTCCTGCTGTCTATAGCAACCAACACCTTTTGTGGGGTCTGATGAGCGTCGACTTTAGCACCTTAACTCCGCGTTCGGTTCATCCCGCATCGCCAGTTCTGCTTACCAAAAATGGCCCACTAGGCACTCACATTCCAAGTCCGGCTTCAATCGAGCAAGTCGGACATCTTACCAATTTAAAGTTTGAGAATAGGTTAAGGTTGTTTTAACCCTAAGGCCTCTAATCATTTGCTTTACCTGATAAAACTGTACACTGAGTTCCAGCTATCCTGAGGGAAACTTCAGAGGGAACCAGCTACTAGACAGTTCGATTAGTCTTTCGCCCCTATACCCAAATTTGACAAATTCTGCCTCTGGGTTTATAACACCCTAAGACTCACGCACATGTTAGACTCCTTGGTCCGTGTTTCAAGACGGGTCGGATGGACCCATATGACCGCCAACATCCTTAGCGCATGGTATGAGATCACCACCCAAACGACCGGCAGCAGTCGCTGAGCACTGCAAGCAGTCCACAGCGGTCGACAACCAGCCGGACGGACGGGACCCTAGCCAAAAGAGGCATGCGCTGCGACCGCCTCGGTCGGGCCCGAGCCGCAAGAGAACCGGGCTGTAACGGAACGCGCGAACTCGAGGAACGCGCGGACCTACCTTCCCGGAACCTTTTAGACCCAGTCCCAACCAATGTTGACGTGCGCCCGAGAGAAGTGCGACGGCCGGGAAAAACGAGCCCGAGAGTGCGGTCTATTCAGATCCGCACACCCCGAGCCGATCCCGACGGCCGGCTGAATCTCAAACGGCGCATTGCTGAGTCCATTCGTTTCCCTTCCAACGGTTTCACGTACTTTTTAACTGTCTTTTCAAAGTTCTTTTCATCTTTCCCTCACGGTACTTGTTCGCTATCGGTCTCACCTCAATATTTAGCTTTAGATGGAGTTTACCACCCGTTTTGGGCTGCATTCCCGAACAACCCGACGCTTCGAAAGCACATCGTGAGCGGCCGGCCGTGCCACAGACGGGGTTGTCACCCTCTGCAACGTACTGTTCCAAGCAACTTAGGCACGCCCGATCCGCCGAGAAAGTGCATCTCGCAACTACAACTCGCCGACGCAAGCGTCAGAGATTTCAAATTTGAGCTATTCCCGCTTCACTCGCCGTTACTGGGGGAATCCTTGTTAGTTTCTTTTCCTCCGCTTATTAATATGCTTAAATTCAGCGGGTAGCCTTGCCTGATCTGAGGTCAAGATATTTTTACAAGTGTCACCTTTTCCGGCCGGCTCGCGTTGTTTGGCGGACCCGCGAAAACCCCGATGAAGGACAAAATAGTTTTAGCCTTCGCATGGAGTGCAGGTTTGAAACCGCACGATGCGAGTCTAGCACGCTTTCCTTCAAGGGACACGGCGACATGTGTTACGCCGTGACGCCTCAATTCCGCATGCTCAAGTGCGTTAGATAAGATCTGACACTCAGACAGACATGCTCCTGGGAGAACCCAAGAGCGCCATTTGCGTTCAAAGATTCAATGATTCACTGAATTCTGCAATTCACACTACTTATCGCAGCTGGCTGCGTTCTTCATCGATATGTGAGCCAAGAGATCCACCGTTAAAAGTTGTCTCTCGTTTTCGTTTACACTACTGCCTGGCCATGGCCATGGCAGCAAGGTTTCAGACTGGTACATTCAAGTGCGTCAACAAATAAAAGCGGGGCTGGCCGAACGCCGAATCAACGGACGAACCACCATTTAACGGCACCATGACCGACCCCTAAGGTTAAGTACAGTTCACACAGGTTGATAATAACCTTGTTATTTCGGTAATGATCCTTCCGCAGGTTCACCTACGGAAACCTTGTTATGACTTTTACTTCCTCTAAATGATCAAGTTTGACCAACTTCCCGGCATCCGCCGCTCTGTTGCCAGAGTAGCGGCGCCAGTCAGAAGGCCTCACTAAACCATTCAATCGGTAGTAGCGACGGGCGGTGTGTACAAAGGGCAGGGACGTAATCAACGCGAGCTGATGACTCGCACTTACTAGGAATTCCTCGTTCAAGATCAAAAATTGCAATGATCTATCCCCAGCACGACGATGTTTCTAAGATTACCCACACCTCTCGGTAAAGGAGACA